>JAKUCV010003494.1:0-21948 GCA_028386065.3 Turnera subulata | reverse complement strand
AACTTCATCCCAGTTTCTCTCTCAACACTGACATGGAACTTCTTGAACACATCAAGCACCTGATCTTTACTCTTCAATACAAAAGCCCACACTTTTCTAGAGTAGTCATCAATAAAGGTTACAAAATACAAAGCACCTCCATTGGATCTATCACTCATGAAACAAACATCAATGTGAACTAAATCAAGAGCATTACTTTTTCTAGATGGAGGAAAAGTATGGAAAGACACTCTATGTTGCTTGCCAACTAAACAATGAGTGCAAGATTTAGACAAGGTACCTGACAAGCTTGGCAAGAACTCTTTCTTTGCAAGCAATTGTAGGCCTTTCTCACTCAAGTGTCCAAGTCTCTTATGCCACAACTCCATAGAGACTTCATGCTCAACTATATTTACTTCATCATAGCATGGCTTTGCTTGAGTCCGGTAGAGAGTATTCTCCTTTTTCCTTTTTGCCAAGACAATTGCACCTTTACCTCTAGTAAGCTTCCAAACCCCATTACCAAAGCTACTGTGATATCCCTCATCTTCAAGAATGCCGGTAGAGATCAAATTCAATCGAAGATCCAGAACATGTCTCACATCCTTGAGTAACAACTTGCACCCAAGATTGGTTTCTAGACAAATATCACCGACACCAAGAACCCGAGCATCGGACTTGTTACCCATCTTCAATGACCCAAAGTCACCACTCTTGTAGGTACTAAAGAACTCTCTACAAGGTGTGACATGTCGGGAAGCACCAATGTCTAAAACCCATGTATATTCTTGCTGTGCAACATTAATGCTCTCCTCCTCATATAAAAGGAAGGAATCATCCTCAGAATCAATTGCCACTGCACTTGAATCTCCTTTGGCAACCTTCTTTCCTTCTCCCTTTTCTTGATCTCTCTTGAAACTACTACACTTTCTTTTGATATGTCCCGGCTTGTCACAGTAGTAGCATCTAATCTCACTTCTGAATTTGAAATTTCCTCTAGGCTTCCATTCTTTCTCCTTGTCACGAGACTTGGAATGTTTCCTCTCTCGTGGTTTTCTGCTCTTGCTCCTCCCCCTGTTCTCTATAACATGGGCCTCTGAATCAGTGGACTTAACCCCCGATTCTTTCCTCCTGGCGGCTTCATCCAACACACTATCCTTCATTGCATCTAAAGTGAGCTTCACAGCACGAGCAGAATTGCTAAAAGATACTGCCAAAGTCTCCCAACTATCTGGCAAAGAACTCAACAAAAATCAATGCTTGCACTTTATCATCTAGATTTATCCCCAAAGTGGTCAAGTGGTTCAAGATCCCTTGGAAGTTATTTAAGTGCTCTGACATATCATGGCCATCCGAATACTTCAGATTCACAAGTCTTTTAATCAGAAAGGCCTTGTTCTGTGCACTCCGCTTCTCAAACAAATCTTTCAGCTTCTTCCACAACTCATAAGCATCTGTGATCTGACTAACATGATGAACCACACTTACATCAATCCACTTACGGATATTAGCAATTGTCTTCCTATTCAAAGAGTTCCACTCCTTGTCACTTGTACTTGCAGCTTTTTGGCCCTCACACTCAATGGGCCCAAACAAATCATTGCAGTACAAATGATCCTCCATATACATCTTCCACACAGAGTAATTCGATGAAGTGAGTTTTATTAAGCTAGCTTTATCCTCCATTTTGATATGCACAAGAAACCACAAACAATGTACCAAAGCTCTGCTACCAGTTTGTTGGGGAAATATCACACCAATTCAACACAACAACAAAATCAACCGGAATTAAATGTGCAGCGGAATAACCCGGTCAATTTCTTTCCCCTCTTTGCACCATCAAAATGAGATATCAATCAACCAACCAAATTATTGCTAGCAATCAAAACCAATACAACCACAACACCGAATATACGTGGAAAACCTCCAAGGCGGGGTAAAAACCACGGGACCGAAGTCCGTCAATCTTCCACTATATGAAATAATAATGGGTTCACAACAAATACTCCTCTCTAGATAAAACTAGAGACTAACACACTAGCAGCAACATCAAGAACAATATATCTTGGCTCCAACAACAAACTCATCACTATACTAGTGGATTACAAGCAACAAATTAGAGGAGAAGTGGGTAAGTCTCACCAAATAGGTATAACACCAATACCCGGAAACATGAAGCTTCACAACGATCAGCTCCGTTCACTTTGTAGAACTTGAAATGAGAACAACATACTGAAATCTCATCAAGATCGGACTCCATTTGCTACCTGATCAAGGCTTGCAAAGATGAGGAGCATACCCCCTTTTTCTTTCCTCTTCACTCGTCAACTCTCTGCCTCTCCTTCTCTAATTTTTCTGCTGCTTTTCTTTTTGCTGCCTCACACGCACACACTACCACTCACACTCTTTTTTTTCTTTTCTAAGTCACATGTGTGACTTGCCAAATGGGTGTGGGCTCCATATGTGTTTGGACCCACCCAACACATGCAACTTACACTAAGGGCTTTGGTACAAGCGCCTCAGTGATTTTCTCCTTACCCAAGGGTTTCGTATCTCTTAATCCGATTCCTCTCTTATGGTTTATAAACATGATCCTGTGCTTGCCTACGTGTTAATCTACGTTGACGATATCTTGGTTACTGGAAACAATCCAAAGTTTATCACCAATTTAATCAACACATTGGGAGTGGAATTTTCCATACGAGACTTAGGCTCAGTCAGCTACTTTCTGGGTATCGAGTTAACTCCCAACAATGATGGTTTACTCTTGACACAACGCAAATATATCTTTGATCTTCTTCGCAAGGCTGGAATGCAAGATTGTAAGGCATTACAAACTCTGGTATCCACTAGTAAGAAGCTTTCAAAGGATGGTGGCAAACAGTTTTCTGATCCAACGCTATATCGTACTCTGGTTGGCTCCCTCCAATATCTTAGCCTAACTCAGCCAGACATAATTTTTGTAGTCAACCGGGTCAGTCAGTTCATGCAAATTCCAATGGATGGTCATTATCAGGCTGTCAAACGGATATTACGATATCTTAAACATACAATTGGGTATGGATTGCAGTTGTATCGTCAGCGTGACCAAACTCTTCAGGTCTTCACGGATGCTGACTGGGGTGGTAGTTTGGATGATGGTCGTTCGACTGGAGGTTATCTGGTCTATCTTGGGAAGAACTTGATTTCCTGGTCTTCGAGGAAATAAAGAACTGTTGCCCGGTCATCCATGGAAGCGGAATACAAGGCAGTGGCTGATGGATCGGCGGAGGTAATCTGGATTCAGTCCTTGTTGGGAGAACTGGGGATTCAACACTCTGTTCCTATCCTATGGTGTGACAACATTGGAGCAACATACTTGTGTCACAATCCTGTACAGCATCGACGCACGAAGGATGTAACCTTGGATTATCATTTTGTTCGGGAACAAATTGCAGCAAAGAAGCTCAGAATTCAATTCGTCCAAAGCAATGGCCAGCTTGCTGATCTCTTGACAAAACCATTGATGCAACAGCATTTTCAATTACTTAGAACCAAACTGAACCTTTGCTCTCCACCCGGTTCAATTTGCAGGGGAGTGTTAGGAGGTGATAAACATGATCCCTGTGATAAGCCTGATCCTGATAGATAGCACTCAACTCTATCCTCTTGTACTCGTGTTACACTAGAGTTCCATAGTATGTAAACTATATATACATGTATATCTATTTAATGATATGTTAAGGCACTGTGTTGGTTGCCTATTCACAGCACAACAACTGTGTATTATACTGTGTCTCTTTAAATTGGAAGCTCATTCATCGGGTTCTGAACGTATTCTTTTTACCAACTGAGTACATTAAATATTATATGACTAACATGAAAGACATGCAATTGGCTTTGATTTTGAAGTCAACAATACGTTGTACTTGCCTGTTACGTTTATATATGTTGTGAATAGCCTGAAGTGAGTGAGAGTGAGAAACAAAATGCCTTTGTTTCTTATTTTACCATGAAAGTAATTGGTGAGTTGGATATATATGTTTCATGCTTTAAGGAATAAGTGTGCCAAGGAAAATCCTTTTTCTTTTTCAATGTTGGCTTGACTTGTTTGATAATAGCTAATATTAATCACTTGAATTGTTAGTATGTGAAAATTAATAACCATTCCAAATTTAACTTGCATGCAGCTGGAAGAAGGAGAGAGTTTCCTTGATTTTTGTAACCAGCGTCCCATGTAGTACAAGAAAGGAGACTCCAGCACTTGGAGATTCAAACATGAGAAATTAATCTGAAGCGTGGGGAGATATATATTACAGCTTGAGAGAAAGGGCTATTTCAGATGTGATGTTCCGTTTGTTAGAGCTTCAAAGCCTATTGTTCTCTTTGCTATTCCAGATGGCCGAGGCCGATAGGCAAACCTTGATGATGTTTCCCCCTTGATTGAGTATTTTTTCCAATTGTAGTAGAGGAGTTGGGCATGTCACTCATTTACCACCTACTACTATTTTATGATTTTCTTGTGCAGACGAAGCTTTGTTATGTGAAAAGATTTTTACAAAAACTTTCCTTTAGATGATGATTGATGATGAGCTAATAACGTTTTAATTAACTATTTGGGACCCTATATGTATAGCAGCAGCTAGCTCACCGTTGGTACCCTCCTACTGCTCCAAATGTTTGTCTGTCCACTCTGTCTGTCTGTCTTTTAAGATAGAAAAAAATCGCGATGATGTATCCATCCTTCAAAAGACGAAGACAGAGCAGAGACTATCTTCGTGTCTATCTTTCTATATACTGTTCTGAAATAGTGGTTCAGCATACAATCAGGGGTGTCAATCTGTAACAAATTAGCATTACATACACACTTTGCAATTGTGTTACATGGTCATTTGTCCAACACTTTTCTTAGACGATGATGAGTGTATGCCAATCTCTGTCCAGGTCCTATAAGACTGAGTTGCCATGTGAAGGACCTTTAATTAGAACATAATGGAAGAATAAGCTTTTATCTAGTGTTATGATTCCACCACAATCAGAGTATATATATAGAAACAGCCCTTAATTAGAACATAATGGAAGAATAAGCTCTTTCACTAGTTGCTCGTCTTCTTCTCCTTCTCCTCCTCCTCCTTCCTCCGCTTCGTCTCTCTGCTGCTGCTCCTCCTCCTCTCCTCAGTCCAAGGCTTTGAACTTGTTTGTGTCTAAAGAACTATAGAAACAAGTGTTTGCAATATGCTGTGAATTGGCTATCGAATGCATAGCCAGTAAGTCTATTATATACTAATGTATACAAGTCGTTTGACACAATAAGTATAAGTATACAAGAGACAAAACTCTACCAAAGCTAGGACAATATCAGATGAGAAGTGACAGCTTTACAAGTGATCTGATAACAATGGAAGTGATCCGATAAGCAACCTAATATCAGTGATATACTAACACTCCCCCTCAAACTGAACCGAGGGAAGAATGAAGGTGCAGTTTGTCCCGCAACAGAAGAAAGCGTTTGGATGGCAACGGCTTTGTCAAAACATCAGCCAGTTGTGCGTCACTGTGAACAAATTGAATGTTCAGACGTTTGGCAGCTACCTGTTCCCAGACGAAACGGTAATTCAGGGCCACGTGTTTTGTCCGAGGATGCTACACTGATTATGACAGAGGTAAGTAGCGCCAATGTTGTCAGTCCAAATGGTAGGAGTGGGATGAGAAATACCAAGTTCACACAGCAGAGACTGAATCCAGAGGAGTTCTGTAGACCCATCCGCCACAGCTTTATACTCAGCCTCAGTGGAAGACCTTGTCACTGTGCGCTGCTTCTTCGAAGACCAGGAGATTAAATTTCGTGCAAGATAAACTAAGTACCCAGCAGTAGATTTTCCATCATCAACACTACCACCCCAGTCAGCATCTGTGTATACGTGGAGAGTAGGAGTTGTTGCATGATACAACTGTAAACCATAGTGCACTATTTGCTTCAAATAACATAATATACGTTTTACTGCTTGGAAGTGCTCCTCTGTGGGTGTTTGCATGAACTGACTGACCTTATTCATAGCATAAACAATGTCTGGACGTGTAATCCCCAGGTACTGGAGGGATCTAACCAGTTGGCGATGCAAAGTGGGGTCTGAAAACTCTTTGCCGCCAACTTTTGTGAGCTTAACGGAGGTGGAGGCTGGTGTTTGCAAGCCCTTACACTCTTGCATACCAGATTTCTTCAAGAGTTCCTTGATGTATTTTTCCTGTGTCAACAAAAGACCCTTGCTATTCGGTGTGATTTGGACACCTAGAAAATAGTTTACACGCCCCAAAGTGCGAAGGGAGAACTCATCCCCAAGCTTGCTAATCAATGCATTAACGAAACCTTGATCACTACCGGTGACTAAGATATCATCAACATAGATGAGAATATAAGAGACAATACCATCCCGCCTGTAAACCATCAAAGAGGAATCTGCTTTGGAGATGCAAAAACCAAGAGAGCTCAAATAATCACTTAGTCGCCGGTACCATGCTCGGGGCGCCTGCTTAAGACCATACAAGGACTTATGCAGACGACATACATAGTCAGGCCTATCAGGGGCCAGAAAACCTTGTGGTTGGGTCATGTACACCTCTTCATCGAGATAGCCATGAAGGAAGGCATTACGCACATCAAGTTGTTGAACCTGCCAATGACAAGAAAGAGCATAACTCAACACTGTGCGAATGGTGGTAGGCTTCACGACGGGGCTAAAGATCTCTGTGAAATCAATGCCTTCCCGTTGGTGAAATCCTTTTGCTACGAGGCAAGCTTTGTAGCGCTCGACTTCTCCACTAGCCTTCTTCTTAATCCGAAAAACCCATTTATTCCCTACCAGGTTCATGGAAGAATGATAAGGTACCAAAGTCCACGTGTGATTCCGTAACAGAGCATTAATCTCATCCTGCATGGCAGTACGCCAGACAGAGTACTTGTTGGCCTCAGTGAACGAAGTTGGCTCAATCGTGGGAGTGGTGTGTTTCTGAGCAGTGTAGTTAGAATGAGAGAAACGAGCTGGAGGCTTGGGGTTTAATCGAAGAGTCATGCAACGAGTGGGTGCTGGAGAGATGTGCTCGGCTGGTGATGGAGTACTAGACGCAGGTGAGGTATGTGTGTGGGGTAGGGATAAGCTAGGTGGAGAGAAAGAGAGTTGTTGTCGAGACAAAACTCTTGGTGAACTTGGTGGCGTGTTACGTGGAGGAACTGAAGGAGACAGGTTGTTGGGCTCGGATTGAGAGTTAGGAGTTGGTGTTTTATCATGTGAGCTGGAGGATAAGGATTGAGATTGGGATAAGGCAGGAGCAGGTGACAGAGAGGAGGACTGCAGGCGGCCATTATTCGGGAAGAAGACTGTTAAGGGCACCGACACCCAAGCATCTTTGGTGGATGAAGGTTGTGAAGATTGGGGTTGTCGTGGTTGCATGGTAATAAAAGGAAATTTTGTTTCAAAAAATTGCACATGACGAGCAACATACATCCGTTTGGTTGCAAAATCTAAACACCTATATCCCTTGTGTAAGGGGCTATAACCTAAGAAAACACAAGGGGCTGAACGGTAGGAAAATTTGTGTGCATTATAGGGACGAAGGTAAGGGTAACAAAGACACCCAAACACGCAAAGAAAATTATAATCCGGGGTGGTGGAAAATAAAACTTCATGAGGAGATTTGTTGTCCAAGATTCTTGTAGGTAACAAATTAATAAGTAAAACTGTTGTTTCTAATGCAAAATGTTAACAACCTTGTGGAATTTGTGCAGTGGCCATTAGGGTGAGGCCAGTTTCAACTACATGCCTGTGACGTCGTTCCACCGAGCTCTGTTGCTCATGGGTGTGAGGACACTGAACGCGATGAACGATGCCACAAGTTTGAAACCAACGATGAAGGGATCTGTACTCAACCCCCCCCAGTCACTTTGAACCGATTTGATTTTAGTGTCAAATAATCTTTCGACTTGCGCTTGAAATTTTTGAAAAACATCATAAACCTCAGATTTGCGTTTGATAGGGTAGAACCACATGTATTTACTAAAATCATCCACAAACAAAACATAGAATTTAGAACCAGAAATACTAGGATACGGGGATGGTCCCCAAACATCAGTAAAAATAAGTTCCAATGGTTTATTTGAACGAGTAAAAGTAGAAGACAAATGCTTACGAGATGATTTCCCTAACGGACAGAAGAGACATGAATTGAAACGAGAAACTGATGAAACAGGAAGATTAAAAAGATGAAGTAGATGCTATTGAGTTTGAAGATGGGGATGCCCTAAGCGTCGGTGCCACGTTTCTGCCTCAACCCTCGTAACAGAGCACACATGAGACCCTTGTGCCGTCAAAGAGGGATCAAAGGTATACAGGCCATTACTGCTCCTGCCGGTAAGGAGTACGTTCTTGGTGACTTGGTCCTTTACAAAAAACAACTTAAGGTGAAACTCAAAGAAAACACCATTATCGTGTGCAAATTGTTGGACAGATAAGAGAGATTTAGTTATGGTAGGCACATGGAGAATATTTTTAACAAGTAAGGGTTTGGAGGAGGAGGGAATAGAAACATTACCAACTCCAGCAATGGGTAAATCCTGACCATTGCCAACCTGAACCGAATCATGGCCGGTGTACTCTGTGTAAGGATGGAGAACATGCTGGTCCGGAGTCACATGGTGACTGGCACCAGTATCAGGGAACCACTGACCGGGAGAATAAGAGGAGGAAGCCGGAGAGACAGTGTTCACTGACGGAGGCATAGTAGAATTGCGTAGAAAAAAATTTGTTGCAGTATGACCAAGTTTGCTGCAGATCTGACACTTCGGTTGATAAGAATCCTGGTTGTAATTGCGGTTATTTCGACCATGGCCCCGCCGTCCACGGCCACCCCTAGAGGAAGGGGAGAACTGCGAATGCTGTTGTCTCTGAGCAACATTGGCAGAAGGTGCAACAGAAGGCGAAGGCTCCTTAGGCGAGCCTGAACCGGCAGGGGAATCAAGAGTCAAAGATTTGAGAGGGTCATGATGAAGGAACTCGAAACTCATCAACGCTCCTTGGAGTTCTGAAAAAGACATCGGCTCAGGGCGCGCGGTTACCGTCGTAGTAAAGGTTTTGAGGTCAGGCTGTAGACCCCGAATTAGATTAATCTAGAAATCAATGGGGCTCATCGCCTGACCACTGGCGGCAAGCTCATCAGAGAAGCGCTTGACACGGTTCAGATATTGTATAACTGGTTCGTCTGGATGTTGAGTAATCTGTTGAAGGGCCGAGTGAATCGCCATACGCCGGGCCTGGTTGGATGAAGCAAGCGAAGATTCGAGTGCATCCCATGCTTCCTTGGATGTACGCTTGCCAACAACCGTGGGGAAAACTTCAACAGAGATGGAAGAGTTAATGCTACTCAAAATAGCCTGGTCCTGTTGAACCCAGAGAGCATAGGCAGGAATTGGTTGTGCTACTCCGGCCTCATTGAGAACAGTCGGAGAAGGACAAGGGAAAGAACCAGTGACATATCCGAGGACTCCCTGACCTGCCAAGAAAGGCTCGATCTGCGCATGCCAAAAAACATAATTGGTGTGGGACAGTGGAATGGTAACTGAGTGATGGGAATTGGTTAAAGACTGGAACAGGGTAGGGGGCACAATGACTGCAGCAGCAGCAGAATTAACACCAGAGTTATTGATCTGAGAACCAGAACTGGAAGCCGAAGGGCTGTTTTTAGGCAGCTCAGCCATCACAGCAAACAAGAAAAGAAGAGATAAAAGAAACTGATGCGGTTAAGCAAGTGGCTCCGCTACCATAAAGAACTATAGAAACAAGTGTTTGCAATATGCTGTGAATTGGCTATCGAATGCATAGCCAGTAAGTCTATTATATACTGATGTATACAAGTCGTGTGATACAATAAGTAGAAGTATACAAGAGACAAAACTCTACCAAAGCTAGGACAATATCAGATGAGAAGTGACAGCTTTACAAGTGATCTGATAACAACGGAAGTGATCCGATAAGCAACCTAATATCAGTGATATACTAACAGTGTCCAACTCCTGTAAGTTATTTTGTTTCATGAAACTGACAATTGCCTCAAACTCATCCTGCGTGATTATGCATTGGTTGGTCATTTGTTGTTGTTCTTCTTCACCTCTTCCTTGGTCTTCTACTTCCTCCAGATTGTCACCATCGGCAAAGTTAAGATGGACACCAAACTGGATGACCTGCACCCCTGGGATTATTGGGGCTTCAAATCGCGCCCAGATTGGCCGATACGAACGCAAAAAATTCTGATGGCATGAATAGAACACATGCTCTGCTTCCACTCCCATAGTAGAGAAAATTTCTGGATATTTGAGGTGGAAGCAAACCCCAGACTCCCCCAAAACATAACAATACCAGGAATAATCAATAGACGAATGTGGAAGGGGAGGAGCAATGACATAGGCTAAGGTCAGACACCTTAAGATACGTGGTCGTCCTCTATCGTGGTGTAGGAATGGGACCACAATAGAAGAAGAAGAAGAAGAAGAAGAAGAAGAAGAAGAAGAAGAAGATCCATTAATATTAGTAATGTTGTTGTTGCTGCTGCTACTTCTGTATTCAAACCATTCTGGGATTTCATCCCCAGAGATGCAAAACCACATGGAGCTACGACGGTTTACTCTCGAATCCACAACTCTCTTGATCCAACTACACGCATCCAACATGAAGCAATTTGCAAAATTAAAATCGCAATCTTCTAAAATTGTGGCTATCGCAGATGATGAAACAGATGTTAGTGAACTACAGTTGGGGGCATCCAACATCTTCAGACCAGCAGGAAGATGTTGTATGCATCGGAGTCTCTTGCAATCTCTTACATAAAGCCATCCTAAATTAGAAAGTCGTTCGATGACTTCGGACCCCAAGTACTCAATACTGGTCCCACTCAAATTTAGTCATGTAAGCAATACATTAAGAGGGGTGAGAATGTCCGGCAAACCCTTAAGGTTTACACAACCACCGAGATAAAGCCTCTCAAGTCTCCTAAGATCACATATGCTTTCCGGAAGACTCGTAATGCTACAGCATCCTGTGAGAACAAGGTATTCCAGACTTGTCAACCCCCCAATATCACTTGGAAGACTCCTTATCTTTGAGCATCCTTCCATGTTAAGTGTTTTCAATCTTTCCAACCGCCCAATCCCATTAGGCAGAGATTCAAGATACTTGCAGGACAAGCATTCTAACTCGACAAGTCTAGTGAGATTGCAGATCGTATCGGGAATACTTATCACTTTTGGCCCGCCCCAAAAATACACCACATCATCAAAACAATATTAAAGCTGTTCTGATTAAGACATCTTAACTTTTAATTAATTTGTTCCAAAAATTTATATAAAGGCAGCATATATGTATATATATGCATACAGTACATACCACATTATCTCCTTCCCAAAGCCGTGTAAGGCTGCTCCCAGGAATTTTAAGATGAACAAGGTTTTCTAGACTGAAATTGAACGGTAAAGACGGTGATGGATAGAGATCCCAGTGGAGTAGCTTCATAGTATTTGGAAGATATTCAAGCCCATGTTGTGGAAGATGAAGCTTGGTGGCACTGTTGTACCAGGAGGCACCCATAAAATAGAATCGAAGCAGCCTTAGATTGTCCATTTCCTCGAAGACTTTGGGACTTAATTGAATTATACGGCTAACTTGGCACATATCCAGTGACAAAGCTTCAACTCTTTCAGCTCCCTGATCATCATTATACGAAAGGAAATGAGTACTAATTAACATGTTAAATTATAAAAGAACCAAAATCAATCTGAAAAAAAAATGGATACAGATATTTCCAGTCAATATCATTAATGCACCTTGGGTTTATTTAGTACTCGGAGTACATCATTATGACGCCACAACTTGCTTCTTTTCCGAGGATCCCAACGATTCTCATCCAAGAAAATACCCCCACACATTTGTCATATCATGTTATGGGGAAGGCCCAACGGGATCAAGTCCAGCAGTTGAGTGAAGGTCCAGGTCAGGAAGATGAGGCCCATCCAAAGCAGAACACCGTTTCTGCAGGGGAGACACCTAGAAGAAGCACGAGAGCCAAGGAGCCTTCTAGGAGACTCGACGGTACATCCTCTGAGGCGTGATGTAAGAAGACTAACAAATATGCGAGAATTGTGGAAACGGCTGGTACTATTTATAGGTACAGAGCCTACGGGTTTTAGCAGGCAAGTTGTTGTTTAGAAGATTCTCATTCTCACCTCCCTTCTTAGTTATCTTGTACTGGTATTTGGAAGCTATTCCTTTCTTTTTCCTCTCTGTAATTGACTCCTATCAATAAAATTATCACGCTCCACCTCTTGGAGCCAGCTTTTGAGTCATCTGTGTGAGCTTTCATTCCATTGGTGCTTTCATTGAACCTTTGCTTTCATGGCAGAGGGAACTCGTTTTCGTATGCTAGAGGAATCTGTGAAGGCTACACAGGAAGCCAATCTTCAGCTCCGCAAAGATGTGGACGGAATCGCTGGATCGCTCAAGGATATCCTCAGTAAACTCGATAAGTTCCAGCCTATGGCGGTGTCGTCCCCGCTTCCCCATTCTTCACCGGGCGGATCTACTTTAGTTGGCGAGCCCCCTGGTTTCGGTCCTCTGGGTCGGCACAAACCAGCTCCGGTGGAGCTCACTCGTTTTGACGGTAATAACCCGGATCTCTAGGTCTTTCTAGCTCAACGCTATTTTGACTTTTATATCATCAAAGAGGAAGAACGATTGACGATCGCTTCTTTTTATCTCACGGATTTGGCGGCGGAATGGTTTTTGTGGATGCATAGAAATAAGCAACTAGCGGGCTGGGATCACTTCTGCGCTGCTCTCATCAAGCGCTTCCGTTCAAAAGATCTAGAGTCGCCGGAAGGTTTGATCGCTAAAATACAACAAACCACCACTGTCACTGAATATCAGAGCCATTTTGAAGCTTTGATGAACAAGAGTATGTATCTCCCTCCCTTATTTTTGGTCCGTTGTTTTGTGTCTGGGCTGAAACCTGATATTAAGACTGAAGTTTTGGTGGCCCAACCCACGGAGTTGGAAGAAGCATTCCGTTTGGCCCACTTACATGAACAGCGGCTTGCACTCACCAAGGGTATTTACAAACCATCAGTGAGTTATGCACCCCCCCTCTTAAGCAACCCTAAGCCACCCCCGTTTACTCCATTCCCAAAACCATCAAACACTAACTCTCCAAACACCCACACTCCAACCAGCCACACACCTTTACGTCCCACTCATTTCCGACGGCTAACTCCTGCCGAACTAGCACAAAAACGAGCTCAAGGGCTCTGCTACAATTGTGACGAGAAATACAACACCGGTCACAAGTGTAAGGCATTGCCGCAGTTATTGTTCATTGAAGAGGATGGAGAAGAGCTTTCTGACACTCTACAAGGACAAGCTGATGACGTCCTTGCAGACTACCTTCAGGTTCAGGAGGTTAAAGATCTTTCAGCCATCTCTTATAATGCATTGGCAGGGGGTGCACTACTGCAACACTGCGTTTTACTGGCTATGTTCACGGCAACCCCGTACAGGTTCTGTTGGATAGGGGCAGTACACACAATTTCATGCAGCCACGGGTCGCCAAATTCCTCCATTTGCCTATTGAAACAATCACCCCTTTTTCTGTTATGGTTGGCAGCGGTGAGCGCCTTGTTTGCACAGGTATGGTCAGGCATGTTCCCCTAATTATTCAAGGTTCTCTACTCTCTTTGGATTTGTATATTTTACCCATTCATGGCTGGGATGTGGTCCTTGGGGTTTCGTGGTTGTCTACTTTGGGTCCGGTGTTGACTGACTACTCAACAACAAGGGTTCAATTTGCCTATGGTGGTAAACAAATACAGTGGCAAGGGGAGCTTCCTTCCGTCCAGCAAATTCAATTTCATGCCTTCAAGAGGCTGTGTGCAACTGATTCGGTCGATGCTTGGTTTCAATTGGAAGTTGTACCAACCGAGTCGGCTCTGGCCAACCATCCTCCCGATTTGCAGCTGCTGCTTGATTCCTTCGCAGATTTTTTTACCAAGCCTCACGGATTACCCCCTCACCGGTTGCAGGATCATGCAATTACCCTACTACCGAACACAACTCCAGTGAATGTGCGGCCATACAGATATCCCCATTTCCAGAAACAAGAAATGGAGCGGCTAGTAGCTGAAATGTTAAAGGATGGGATTATCCAGCCCAGCACGAGTCCATATTCCTCTCCTGTGCTATTGGTTCGGAAAAAAGACGGAACATGGCGATTTTGTGTGGATTACAGAGCCTTGAATGCTGTCACGGTGCGGGATCGTTTTCCAATTCCATCAATCGATGAATTGTTTGATGAACTTCATGGCGCAAGCTATTTTTCAAAATTGGACTTGCTAGTCGGTTATCACCAAATTTGTATTAAACCAGAGGATGTCGGTAAGACTGCATTTCGAACTCATGAGGGCCATTATGAGTTTTTGGTCATGCCCTTTGGGTTATCTAATGGTCCATCAACTTTCCAAGCACTCATGTATACGGTTCTTAAGCCCTTCCTACGCAGATTTATTTTGGTGTTTTTTGATGATATTTTGATTTACAGTAAATCTTGGGCAGAACATCTCACTCGTATACAGCAAGTCCTTCAACTACTACGAGCTGAAAAGCTGGTCGCGAAGCCTAGTAAGTGTGTGTTTGCTCAGAATTCTATTGGTTGCTTAGGCCATACTGTCTCCGGCCAGGGTATTGCAGTCGATCCAGAGAAGATTGAGGTTATTAAACAGTGGCCTGTGCCCACAACTGTCAAAGCAGTCCGCAGTTTTTTGGGATTAGCCAGGTACTACAGGCGTTTTATCTGCAACTATGCCCATATTGCAGCACCTCTGACTAATTTATTGAAAGCCATTGGCTTCGATTGGACCACTGCCGCGGAATTTGCCTTTAGTCAGCTAAAAAAACTCCTCAGCGACACGCCGGTACTGGCCTTACCAGACTTCACTAAGCCTTTTCTTCTTGAAACAGATGCTTCAGGAATTGGCATAAGGGCTGTCCTTTCCCAAGACAAGCATCCCATCGCTTATTTCAGCCAAAAATTGTGCCCTCGTATGCAGAAAGCTTCGACATACCACCGTGAGATGTTTGCCATTACACAGGCAGTAGCGAAGTGGCGCCAATATTTGCTGGGCCGGCAGTTCACCATTCTTACTGATCAACACGCACTCAAAAACTTGACTGACCAGGTCATTCAGACTCCCGAGCAACAAAAGTGGTTGAGTAAGCTCTTGGGGTTTGATTTTGACATCATCTATCGGCCAGGAAAGCACAACCTCGCAGCAGATACACTCTCTCGTGTTCCTGCTGCAGCCTTTTTGGCAATGTCTGCTACTACTCTTAATATTGTGCCACAATTGAAGGAGGCAAATAAAGTACACCCTGAATTGCGAGAATTGCAAGACAAATTAACAGCAAATGCTACCGCTACAACCGGGTTTCAGTTCAAGGAAGGGTTATTGCTTTTTCGAGACAGATTGGTGGTCCCTTCAGATTCTCCACTACGATGGACTCTCTTTCAAGAATTCCATTCTACTCTGTTAGGGGGTCATGCTGGAGTTACGCGTACATTTCATCAATTGGCAGCAAGTTTTTATTGGCAGAGTATGCGTAAAGATGTTCAAAATTGGGTTTCTGAATGTCAGTTTTGTCAACAGATGAAGGATTGCTGCCTAAGCCCTGCGGGACTCCTACAGCCATTACCTATTCCCGAATTGGTTTTCAAAAGTGTGTCAATGGACTTCATCACAGGTTTACCTCTTTCTCAAGGGAAGACAGCGATTATGGTGGTTGTGGATCGCCTGTCAAAATATGCTCACTTTGTTGGTCTAAAAGGGTCATTTACCAGCGAAGATGTGGCTAAGGCTTTTGTCACTGAGATCATTCGCCTGCATGGAGTACCCGTATCCATTATCTCTGATCGTGATCCTCGTTTTATGACCAGTTTTTGGAAGGAGGTTCACCGTCTGCATGGCACTACCCTTGCACAGAGTACGTCTTACCATCCCCAAACCGACGGGCAAACCGAAGCTCTCAATAAGTGTCTAGAGATGTATTTACGATGCTTCGTTGCTGATACTCCATCTTCCTGGATGACCATGTTGCCTTGGGCTGAGTATTGGTATAATTCAGCCTACCAAACTTCGGCTCAAATGTCCCCATTTGCAGTCCTCTATGGCAGGCCACCACCCACTGTCATACGTTATATGCATGGCTCTACTGATAATGCATTGGTTGAAGCTCAGATGTTACACAGGGATGAAGTCTTGAAACAATTAAAGCACAATTTGCACAGGGCGCAAGATCGTATGAAGTTTTATGTGGATAAGAAACGAAGAGAAGTGGAGTTTCAGGAAGGGGATTGGGTGTATGTAAAACTGCACCGGCAAATGTCAGTCCGCTTGCGTCGTCACAGAAAGCTTGGCCGACGATATTTTGGCCCCTTTAAAGTTGTCAAACGCATTGGTGCAGTAGCTTATAAACTCGTCCTACCTGAGGAAGCTAGGATCCACCCCATCTTTCATGTTTCGCTACTCAAAGGGTGTAAAGGAGTCACTGACCAGCAGATCACACCACTTCATTTGGTGGATTCAACCACAATGATGATTTTACAACCTGCCGAAGTGCTCGATACGCGTGTACTCCAAGAGAATGATGCCCGGGTGGAAGAGTGGCTATAACTTATTTTCAATACGCTAGTCCTAATTTTTGTTGACTATTCAACTATTTTTGGATTTTTTCCACCATAATTCTTATTGAAAATAAGTTATAAATTCATTTATCATACGTTCTCAATAGAACTACATCTATTATGAATTCTTGTGATTATTCTTTTTTATAATTACTTATATTAATTATTTAGATAATTTTGTGTGGTTTTGTAGGTGTATTATGATGAAATTCTATACAAAAAAATTATTATAGGGACTACATATCATTTATTAATGTTTGGCACATCATTTATTTGTTATATTAATATTAAGTAAGGGTATTTTTATCTTTTAATTTTGGTGCTCTTTGTTGATAATAAGTATCTTTGTCATTATTCTTCATTCTTCGAGTATTCTAATTTTCTTCTTCATATATTTTTTCAATGTTCTTCTTCATAGTTATTTAGATAATTTTGAGCGAGGAGTATTACGATGAAATTCTATAAAAAAGAATTATTATTTGAGATGCTCTTTGTTGATAATAAGTATCTTCGTCATTATTTTTTGTTCTTCGAGTATTCTAATTTTCTTCTTCATATATTTTTTTTCCAATGTTCTTCTTCATAATTATTTAGATAATTATTGGCCAAGGAGTATTATGATGAAATTATATAAAAAAGAATTATTATTTGAGACTACATATCATTCATTGATGTATGGCACGTCATTCATTATTTCTTATATTAATATTAAGTAAGGGTATTTTCGTCTTTCAATTTCGGTGCCATTTGATTAGATGAGTTCGTGCTTTTATATATAGTATATAGATATATAATTTGATATTATATATTATATAGTTTATAATATCATGAACATCAACAAATGCCTTTAAAGAAAATTCAATTTAAGGATTTCTATACAAAAAATAATCTGAACACGTTTTAGATTATATGAAGAGTAAATAGCCAATAAAAGTAATCCAAAAACAACTACTACAAAAATATAATTACAAAAAATAACTTGAACACTTAGCAAAAATTAGAAACAAGAACATCGACTATCAAGAAGAATAATCGTGACACCTTGAATATGCACAAAGTTTCTTGAAACTATCTAATAAATTCAAACTAATATATAAATGATGAAAGCATGTAATAAATTGAAAAGAATAATTATCCTCATATTGACTTTAAAAAAATTTAAAAACATAATACGATATCTTATATGTCAAAACAAATAGGATATATATGTCAAAAAATTAAAAAAATTTGAGAACCAATATAAAATTTTAAAAATATATCATGCTGCATAAATTATTAAAAATAATTAATATAAAATCCATGGAATTAAGGTAAAGAGAGCAAATTAAAGGTGCAAATACAAGTGTGTTATAGAATAATATTATACAAAATAATTATAGAAATTTAAAAATTGACATAAAAAAATAAAATATGTGAAACAAATTATTTATTATCATATAATATTTTTTAAAATTATTAAAAAATTTATATTATGTTAATTATTACCGATGAATGAAAATTATATGCAAAAAATAATTTAAATTTTGATAGAATCGTGTCTTATGTAAAATAAATGAAAATAATTTATACGAGTTTTCTATTAAAAAAATGATGTTTAATAATTCAAATGAATAAAATAAAATAGAATTAAAGATGACTATAGATAAACTTATAATTTATATAAAAGAAAATTATAAATAATCAATTATATAAAAAATTTAACATGTATTATAGTTAGTAATATTGTTTTTCATATTTGTAAATCAGCAAACCTTATGATATATACTATACATATCTGCAAGATCTTAACTAAAATATTAAAAATATAAAAATTATTGTGTAAAATTACAAAATATGAATAAATAATTTACAAATAGAAAAAAGTACTATTATTTCCACTTGCACATTTTTCATAAATTACTTTAATTTATTATTTTTTCAATAATTTGAAAAATTTTATTGTATTTATAAATAATGAATTTTATAATGTTATCGTAGTAATATATTACTGTATTATGTCAAAATACATTAAAAACAATAATTCAATTTAATAATTTATATTTACATAATTTATTTATCATTTATTATTTGAATAATTATTACTATGAAAAATAATTATATTATGTAGTACCGTGCTACGTGCATCGCACGTGCAGAAAAACTAGTAATAAAAAACGGAGGGAGTACAAATCAACTCGCTTTTTATTGGTTTACCGTTAAATTAATCACAGAATTCAACAAAAAAAAGTTAATTAATAAAGAGGTATACAATCAAAAATATATTTTACAAATTCAAAAATTAAATAATTATTTAAAAACAAAAAAAGGGACCGACCCTTTTCGTATTGTTGACTGAAAAAGGAAAAAAAAAAAAAAGAAAACGAAGTTGGCTAGAAAACTCTGTTGAAACAACCTCTGGCTTACGCTTATATAAATAACAAGAATTGATAAATTTATTAAACTCACCGAAGTAATCAGTATATGGCTTTCGTGGCTATCAAGCTTCGGTACTTTATGATTCTAGGGGTTTAGGGTTTTTGGTGCTACAATATAGACTTATAGTAGGTAGGGAGGAATTAAGAAAGATGTCGTCGTGTAATTCAATGTTAGTTAAACGTTGCAGGGAGAGGAAGGAGTTGATTAAGGCCGCAGTCGGGTGTCGCTATGCTCTGGCGTTTGCCCACTCCATGTACTTCCAATCCCTACAAGCCCTATCCGATTCCTTCAATCGATTTGTGGAGGAAGATTTGATCCTCATCCCTTCAGGTCCCCAGGATGATGATGATCATCATCTTTCGCACCTGAAATTCTCATCATCCGATTCTGATTCTGAATCGTCACTTTGCTGTTCAGAATGCGAAGGAGAAGGAGAAGGAAGGTCTTCTTCTAATAAGAAAAAGGAGGAGGAGGAGGAGGAGGAGGGGAAAGATGGTGAAGAAGCAGCTGCTGCTGCGGCTAATTACAAAGAGAACCCTCAAGTGCCTGATATTGATCGTGCATTGTCTGGTATTGGTAATTATCCTCCGGCTAATGAGTTTTGGTACACTCCTACTGATCAAGGAGGAGAAGGGAGGAATGCTTGGGATAAATATAATCCTTTCAATGTAAACATTATCTATCATCCTCCTCCTCCTAGCTCTCCTCCCCGTCTTAATAAGATAAATATCCCTGCACCTGCTGAAGATGATGATGATGATGAGAGCAAATTGAGAAGAATCAGGAAGGAGGAGGAATCCCTGATTTAGAACCTGTTCCTGAAGAAGAAGAAGAAGAAGACAAGATGGACTACCATTCCTCTCCCGCGAGATCGGAGAAAAGGTACACTAGGAAAGGTTCAGGTTCAGGTTCAGGTTCAGGTATTAGTGTAGGAAGAGCCGGGAATGGCGATTTTGCGGTGAACAACGAAGGTGTCCCTCCTGAGGCCAGCAACTCCGGTTGCTCGCATCAACCAATCAACACAGAGAGCACAGGAAGTAAGCTTGCCACAGAAATAGCTGAGGGTTCAGAGGAGGAGGAGGAGTTGGGTCCAATCACTCCTCAACAATTAGCAAAGGAAGTAGGGGATGCTTTTAACTCTGCCTTTACCTATGGAGAAGAGGTCTCCCTGTTGCTCGAGGCAGGAAAACGGCCCCATAAGCCAATATGCGCCAAACTTAAAGGTATGGTTTGAACTAGCAATCTGCAAAATGGCATCAGGGGTTTATGTTAAAATGCCAAACTTAAAGGTATGGTTATGAATTGACATATTTTCTTATCATGTGTTGTCTGCAGCATGTGCCATTTGGATTGTTGATTCCATAGCTCCTTCCGTCTTTGTGCCTGCACGGTCTCCAGCTGATGCAGTGCTGAATAAAACTGATTCAATGAGATTCAAGTCGGGCATAGATGCAATTGGGAACTATGATTATAGAAAATTCAATAACCTATCTCACACTTTGGAGGAGTTGTGTATGTGGGAGAAGAAACTTTATAAGGAGGTCAAGGTATGCTATTTAAAACTTTCTGATATAGGATGAAACTTAGTTAGGAAAATTGAAATATTCTCCTCAATCTGAAAATTACAGAGCCACTCCTCTGCTTTCTAATCTATGAAACATGTTGAAGTACTCGTTTGATTCTTATTTATTATAACTTTATCATGGCCACAAGTTTGAAGCGGACTCTAATTTATTTGTGGATTGGACTAATGACAGGCTGAGGAAATATTGGGGGCTATCTATGATAGGGAGTGGGAGAGAGTAAAAGAACTGGATCAGAAAGGTGCTGAGCCTGATAAGATTTTTACGAGAGAAGCCTCAGTAAAGAGATTGGTCGCAAAAATCAGTCTCCCTATGGTAGCAATTGATGCAATATCTGCAAGGATTCATAAGCTAAGAGATGAACAGTTGCAATACCAAGTAAATGAATTGATTGAAGGGTACGATATTGTAGCTTTTCTACTTCAAATTTTGGTTTTTGGAGCATTACATAATAAAGTCGTAAAACTTTTTCCAAATAGCTGGAGGAATTATTGTTGTTTGAAAAGTTTCAGTGTTAAGCTCAATTCTAAAGTAAGGTTTATGACGTTGCAGGGAAATGAATGATCATTTCTTGCTAACTGGCCACAGCCAAGTGCATAGATTCTTTTAGTGAAGCAAATTCAAAGACACAAGGAATAATTTTGGTTCCTATGGCTTTGCGTTGTTTTAACATTTGTCTTGATTTTGTTGCATGATTCTTGGGCAGATTCTCAAAAATGTGGAAGCTCGTGATCGAATGCCACAGGAAACAATTGCAGGGAGTTGAACAAGCCGCACATGTGGCTTCTGTAAAAATAAGGGAAACTTCATGTTTCAAAGCTACAGGGAAACTGAGGGAAAAGATCCTGAACTGGGCTGCATGCTTCGAACACTACATTCAAACCCAGAAGGCCTTTGTGAAGTTGTTGAACGAGTGGCTTCAAAGGTGCATCTATCATGAACCAGAAGAAGACGGAGAAGGAAACGTGCCCGTCTCTCCAAGCAGGATCGGTGCTCCGGCCCTTTTCATCGTTTGCAACGATTGGTGTAACGCAATCGCAGATATATGCGAGGACGGAGTGCATCAAGCCATTCTTGGATTCGCCTCGTGCTTGGACGAATTGCAGCAGAAGCGAAAAGAAGAGCAACGGCAGAGAAGGAAAACGTTAGGCCTGTTAAAGGAGTTTGAGAAACAAGTTAGGAATGCTTCAGAAATGTACACGCCCGGTGAGGTGTCGTTGCTGGA
>JAKUCV010003493.1:0-31646 GCA_028386065.3 Turnera subulata | reverse complement strand
GAGCTAACTGTGTAAAACGGATACTAATGATATCACCATATCATAATCCGAGCACGGCCGTGCATTTACAGTTCAACTCTATCAAGAAACCAACCAATAATATACCCGTTATATGGGTTGGACGAATCCCCTCTGGATCATACAAAACCCACTACACATTTATCATATACCCAATGATTACACTAAGTCTACTCATTTATGAAATAGCCAAGAGTAATATCAAAGTATACGACTCATATGTTGGGAACCTTGATGATCACAGGTCTAAGGACAATACATATAAGAACTGCTAATGACAATCATATAACGTTCCATGTAGCGTTCTTATGTGGGTCGGTCCAGTCCACAAGTTCTCTAACTTGTACCCGTATGTAGAATTCATATCACATATAATTCTCAACATACGCTAGTCTTAATTTATTATTACAACCCATCCATAAATTGACTAGGGACATTTATGAATATATATATATTCTAGGGTTATAAATATGTGCAAGCGTTTATCTCATAAATGATATTTATTGGAATAACCTTAATGTGTATACATGATTACAAATAAACATCCATTGATTGGCTTTTGGGCATATTACACTAAGAGACCCAAATTTTGGTACTTAAAACCTAATCATTTTCTGCATGTGACATGGGATGAATGGATCTTAGACAGCGGATGCTCAAGGCATATGATAGGAGAAGTATCCATGTTTCATCCCTAACCTTGAAAGACCGAGGAAAAGTAACTTTTGGGGACAAGTCCAAAAGACAAAATTCTCTATTGAGCAAGTTTTACTTGTTGATAAACTCAAATATAATTTGCTTAGTGTTAGCCAACTGTGTGATAAAGGATTTAAAGTCACGTTTGAAGCTTCAAAATGCTTAGTTAGTTCAGTAGATAAAGATGTCGTGCATGTCAGCTTGGTAAATAGGTTAAAAGTTCTTTTAAACCCAAGTATGCTATCTCTACATCTAGACCTCTTGAATTGTTGCATATGGATTTATTTGGACCTTTGAGAACCATGAGTATAGGTGGTAAAAGATATGCTTTTGCCATAGTTGATGATTACTCAAGATATACATGGGTTATATTTCTTGCTCATAAGGATCGTGCATGTGATGAGTTCAGTACTCTTGTTAAACGATTACAAAATGAAAAAGGAAATAAAATTTCAAAAATAAGAAGTGATCATGGAGGAGAATTTGATAATTTCTCCTTCAATCATTTCTGTGAGCAAAGTGGCATAGTACATACTTTTTCGACTCCCAGAACACCTGAACAAAATGGGGTCATGAAATGAAGAATCGAACTTTGCAAGAGATGGCTAGAACTATGCTTAATGTGTGAAGGCCCTCTCCCTGAGGGACCCACCATATTCAGGTATTGTTACATCACTCCCTCCGCCCGATTAAATCCCTTACCATGCTGCAGCACTAGGGATTCGAACTCGGGACGTGATGCTTTTTATCCCCCTCAAGGAGAGCACCTTCACCAATCCATCTGCAAATGAGTTGGTGAAGGTGCTCTCCTTGAGGGGGATAAAAAGCATCACGTCCCGAGTTCGAATCCCTAGTGCTGCAGCATGGTAAGGGATTTAATCGGGTGGAGGGAGTGATGTAACAATACCTGAATATGGTGGGTCCCTCAGGGAGAGGGCCTTCACAAAAAAAGGCGCCTTTTTTGTGAAGGCCCTCCACCCGAGGGACCCACCAAATCCAGGTATTGTTACATCACATCCCTCAGCCCACACCTCTTGGGTTTAATCCTTTACCATGCTGCAGCACTAGGGATTCAAACTCGGGACGTGATGCTTTTTATCCCCCTCAAGGAGAGAACCTTCACCAACTCATCTGCAGATGAGTTGGTGAAGGTTCTCTCCTTGAGGGGGATAAAAAGCATCACGTCCCGAGTTCGAATCCCTAGTGCTGCAGCATGGTAAAGGATTTAATCGGGCGGAGGGAGTGATGTAACAATACCTGAATATGGTGGGTCCCTCAGGGAGAGGGCCTTCACAGATGAATTGGTGAAGGTGCTCTCCTTGAGGGGGATAAAAAGCATCACGTCCCGAGTTCGAATCCCTAGTGCTGCAGCATGGTAAAGGATTAAACCCAAGAGGTGTGGGCTGAGGGATGTGATGTAACAATACCTTAGTTTGGTGGGTCCCTCGGGGAGAGGGCCTTCACAAAATGGCGCCTTTTTTGTGAAGGCCCTCTCCCCGAGGGACCCACCAAACTAAGGTATTGTTACATCACATCCTTAGTTTGGTGGGTCCCTCGGGGAGAGGGCCTTCACATAATGAGCATAAGTTACCAGCATATTTCTGGGCTGAGCGTGTGAACAGATCGTGCTACAATTTAAATAGTCTCTATGCGACCTATAATTGAAAAGACACCCTATGAGAATTGGTATGAGAAGAAACCAAATATTTCTTACTTTCGGGTCTTTGGGTCCAAATGCTATATTTTGAATACAAAGGGTAACATTGATAAGTTTGAGGCAAAATCTATTGATACAGGTCGTATATTAACCAAACTTTTTTTGCGCACGAAACCCGTACGAAAGTATAGGATGTTTGCTAAACTCTAAAATAACAGCACGGACGTGTTAATGGGGTCAAATTGTGCAACTGGGTGCCATATTACCAAAACTTTTTTGCGCACGAAACTCGTACGAAACTTTAGGATGTTTGCTAAACCCTAAAAAAACAGCAAGAGCGCATTAATGGGGTCAAATTGTGCGTTTGGGTGAAATATTATGAAAACTCTTTTGCGCATGAAACTCATACAAAAGGTTAAGTAGTTCGCTAAACCCTAAAATAACAACGCGTACGAGTTAATGGGGTTCAATTCTGTATCCTGGTCCTATATTAACCAAACTTTTTTAGCGCACGAAACTTGTACGAAAGTTTATTATGTTTGCTAAACCCAAAAAGAACAGCGCGAGCGCGTTGATAGGTTCAAATTGTGCATTTGGGTGCCATATTACCAAAACTTTTTGCGCACGAAACTCGTACGAAAGTTTACGAAGTTTGCTAAACCCCAAAATAACAGCGTGAACGCTTTATTGGGATCAAAATTGTGCGTTTGGCTGCCATATTACCAAAAATTTTTTGCGCACGAAACTGGTACGAAAGATTAGGAAGTTCGCTAAACCCTAAAATAAGAGCGCGAAATGAGTTAATGGGCTTCAATTCTGTGTCCAGGTCCTATATTAACCAAACATTTTTTGCGCACGAAACTCGTACGAAAGTTTAGAAAGTTTGCTAAACCCTAAAATAACAGCGCGAGCGCGTTTATGGGATCAAATTGTGCATTTGGGTGCCATATCACCAAAACTTTTTTGCGCACGAAACTCGTAGGAAAGTTTAGGTTGCTAAAGCCTAGAATAACAGCGTGGACGCGTTAATGGGATCAAATTGTGCGTTTGGTTGCCATATTATTAAAACTTTTTTTGCCACGAAACTCGTACGGAAGATTAAGAAGTTTGCTAAACCCTAAAATAACAGCGAGAACGAGTTAATGGGGTTCAATTCTGCGTCCTGATGCTATACTAACCAAACTTTTTTTGCGCACGAAACTCGTAGAAAAGTTTAGAAAGTTTGCAAAAACCAAAAATAACAGCGCGAACGCGTTAATGGGGTCAAATTGTTCATTTGGGTGCCATATTACCAAAACTTTATTGCGCATGAAACTCGTCCGAAAGTTTAGGATGTTTGCTAAACCCTAAAATAACAGCGCGAGCACATTAATGGGGTCAAATTGTGCATTTGGCTGCCATATTACCAAAAGTTTTTTGCGCACAAAACTGGTACGAAAGGTTAAGTAATTTGCAAAACCCTAAAATAACAGTACGAACGAGTTAATGGGGTTCAATTCTGCGGCCTGGTCCTATATTAGCCAAACTTTGTTTACGCACGAAACTCGTACGAAAGTTTAGGATGTTTGCTAAACCCAAAGAGAACAGCGCGAATGCGTTAATGGGTTCAAATTGTGCTTTTGGGTGCCATATTACCAAAACGTTTTGCACACGCAACTCGTACAAAAGTTTGCTAAACCCTAAAATAACAGCGTGAACGCGTTAATGGGATGAAATTGTGCGTTTGGGTGCCATATTACCAAAATTGTTTTGCGCATGAAACTCGTACGAAAGATTAGGAAGTTTGCTAAACCCTAAAATAACAGCGCAAATGAGTTAATGGGGTTGAATTTTGTGTCCAGGTCCTATATTAACCAAACTTTTTGTTACGCACGAAACTGGTATGAAAGTTTAGGATGTTTGCTAAACCCAAACAGAACAGCGCGAACGCGATAATGGGTTCAAATTGCGCTTTTCGGTGCCATATTACCAAAAAGTTTTGCGCACGTAACTCGTACAAAAGTTTGCTAAACCCTAAAATAACAGCGTGAACGCGTTAATGGGATGAAATTGTGCGTTTGGGTGCCATATTACCAAAATTGTTTTGCGCATGAAACTCGTACCAAAGACTAGGAAATTTGCTAAACCCTAAAATAACACCGCAAACGAGTTAATGGGGTTCAATTTTGTGTCCAGGTCCTATATTAACCAAAATTTTTGTTACGCACGAAACTGGTATGAAAGTTTAGGATGTTTGCTAAACCCAAAGAGAACAGCGCGAACGCGATAATGGGTTCAAATTGTGCTTTTGGGTGCCATATTACCAAAAAGTTTTGCGCACGCAACTCGTACAAAAGTTTGCTAAACCCTAAAATAACAGCGTGAACGCGTTAATGGGATGATATTGTGCGTTTGGGTGCCATATTACCAAAACTTTTTTGCGCATGAAACTCGTACGAAGGACTAGGAAGTTTGCTAAACCCTAAAATAACAGTGTAAACGAGTTAATGGGGTTCAATTTTGTGTCTAGGTCCTATATTAACCAAACTTTTTGTTACGCACGAAACTGGTATGAAAGTTTTGGATGTTTGGTAAACCCTAAAATAACAGCAAGAATGCGTTACTGGGGTCAAATTGTGCGTTTGGGTGCCATATTACCAAAATGTTTTTGCGCACAAAACTTGATGCAAACCAAGGAAATTGAACCCAAGAACGCGCATGGCGGAATCCAAGATGAAAGCTGGGTTAATACAATGCAAGAGGAACTGAATCAGTTCAAACGAAGTGATGTGTGGGAGCTGGTACCCAGACCTACTGAATACCCTGTCGTTCGGACAAAATGGGTTTGCAGAATCAAACTCGATGATTCTGGTATTGTGGTTAGTTGCTCAAGGCTATAATCAAGAAGAAGGTATTGATTATGATGAGACTTTTGCTGCTATTGCTAGGCTAGAATCTATTTGCGTGCTACTTGCCTTTGCATCATTTAGATCATTTAAATTATATCAAATGGATGTTAAGAGTATATTTTTAAATGGATTTATTATGGAAGAAGTTTATGTTGAACAGCCACCGGGTTTTGAAAGTCCTAAACATCCATATTATGTTTACAAACTTAAAAAGGCATTATATGGACTAAAACAAAATCCTAGAGCTTGGTATGATAGAATAAGTTCCTATCTTGTCTCTAAGGATTTTAGGAGAGGAAAAGTTGATTCTACCTTATTTGTCAAAACATGCAAAGATGATGTGATCATTGTGCAAATATATGTTGATGATATTCTTTTTGGTGCTACTAATGTTATTCTTTGTAAGAACTTCGAGAAACTTATGCACAGTGAGTTTGAGATGGGTACAATGGATGAACTCACATACTTTCTGGGATTTCAAGTTAAACAACTTGATGGTGGCATCTTCATAAATCAAGCAAAATACATCCGCGAGTTCTTTAAGAGATTTGGTATGGAAGCAACCAAACCTAGTCCTACGCCTATGAGTACTTCAACTAAATTGACAAAGATGAGAATGGTAAGGATGTTGATATCAAGATGTATCGACGCATGATAGGTAGTCTCTTATATCTCACTGCCACCAGACCTGACATCATGTTCAGTGTATGTCTATGTGCTCGATTTCAATCTTGTCCCAAAGAATCACTTCTTAGAGCCATAAAACATATTTTTAAGTACTTGAAAGGAACACCATCCTTAGGACTATGGTATCCCAAAGTTGAGGCTTTTACTTTGACAAGCTATTCAGAGCAGACTTTGTAGGATGTACCTTAGATAGGAAAAGCACAAGTGGGACATGTCAATTTCTTGGACAATCCCTTGTGTCTTTGTCAAGTAAGAAGCAAAATTCGGTTGCTACATCTACCACAGAAGCTGAATATGTGGCGGCTGGAGCATGTTGTGCTCAAGTCCTATGGGTGAAGCAAACTCTATCTGATTATGGACTAACCTTTAATTGTGTGCCTATCTATTGTGATAGTTCCAACGTAATTAATTTGACCGAAAATCCTGTGCAACACACTCAGACCAAGCATATTAAGTTCGACATCATTTCATCCGAGATCATGTGTTGAAGAAAGATGTGGCCATTGAGTTTTTCAAGACTGAAAATCAATTTGCTGATATTTTCACAAAACCACTCAAAGAGGAGCAATTTACAAAAATCAGACTTGAGCTGGGCATGTGCAATCTACCTTAAAAGTCTGTGAGTAAGTCTGGTTGCTGTATAAACCATATTTGTGCATATATGTTCATGCATCATATTAGTGTATTGCATTCACAACACTTGTACACAAGCACTATGCATTCAGGCAAATGAGGACACTTTCAAAAGGTGTTCAAATCATCAGAGAAGTTGAATGAAAATTTGGAAAGATCTAGTTTCATTAAAAACCATTTTAAGAGGAGATATAGAGGAAATATTATTTTTGGGAAAAACCATTCTGTAAGTGCCAGTGGTTATTAACCGGCAGAAAAAGGCAGAGGCAGGACACTTGAGTTCTGCAAAAGGTAGTTACCTTTTTATGTTTTCCATACCTTTCAGCGGAAACCAGAGTCAGTGGAGGAGTTATTGCCTAAAACCGCTCCATATATCCGGAGAGTCATACTCTCTCTCCTACATTATGTCTTTCACAAACCCGTGTTTATCTCTCTCTCCAAAACTCTCTCAATTAAACACAGTAACCCTAAAACATTCAAACCTCTAAATCCCCAAGATGGAGTCATACTCAGGAAAGGGTAATCCTGCTAAAGAAGCCTACACCACAAATTCACCTGAATCAACCATGACTTTTTTGCGCACGAAACTGGTATGAAAGAATAGGAAGTTCGCTAAACCCTAAAATAACAACGCCAAATGAGTAATGGGCTCCAATTCTGTGTCCAGGTCCTATATTAATCAAACATTTTTTGCGCACAAAACTCGTAGGAAAGTTTAGAAAGTTTGCTAAACCCTAAAATAACAGCGCGAGCGCATTTGTGGGATTAAATTGTGCGTTTGAGTGCCATATCACCAAAACGTTTTTGCGCGTGAAACTCGTAAGAAAGTTTAGGAAGTTTGCAAAAGCCGAAAATAACAGCATGAATGCGTTAATGGGATCAAATTGGCGTTTGGTTGCCATATTATTAAAACGTTTTTGCCACGAAACTCGTACGGAAGATTAAGAAGTTTGCTAAACCCTAAAATAACAGCGGGAACGAGTTAATGGGGTTCAATTCTGCGTCCTGGTCCTATATTAACCAAACTTTTTTTGCGCACTAAACTTGTACGAAAGTTTGCAAAACCCTAAAATAACAGCGCAAACGCGTTAATGGGGTCAAATTGTTCGTTTGGGTGCCATATTACCAAAACTTTATTGCACACGAAACTCGTCCGAAAGTTTAGGATGTTTACTAAACCGTAAAATAACAACGTGAGCACATTAAGGGTCAAATTGTGCGTTTGGCTGCCATATTACCAAAACATTTTTGCGCACAAAACTCGTACGAAAGGTTAAGTAATTTGCTAATCCCTAAAATAACAACACGAACGAGTTAATGGGGTTCAATTCTGCGGCCTGGTCCTATATTAACAACACTTTGTTTGCACACGAAACTCGTACAAAAGTTTAGGATGTTTGCTATACCCAAAGAGAACAGTGTGAGCGTGTTAATGGGTTCAAGTTGTGCTTTTGGGTGCCATATTACCAAAACTTTTTGCGCACGAAACTCGTACGGAAGTTTGCTAAACACTAAAATAACAGCGTGAACGCGTTAATGGGATGAAATTGTGCTTTTGGGTGCCATACTACCAAATTTTTTTTTCGCATGAAACATGTACAAAAGACTAGGAAGTTTGCTAAACCCTAAAATAACAGCACAAAACGAGTTAATGGGGTTCAATTCTGTGTCCAGGTCCTATATTAACCAAACTTTAGGTTGCGCACGAAACTCGTACGAAAGTTTAGGATGTTTGCTAAAGCCTAAAATAACAGCGAGAACGCGTTAATGGGGCCAAATTGTGCGTTTGGGTGCCATATTACAAAAATGTTTTTGCGCACGAAACTTGATGCAAACCAAGGAAATTGAATCCAAGAACACGCATGATGGCATCCAAGATGAAAGCTGGGTTAATGCAATGCGAGAGAAACTGAATCAGTTCAAACGAAGTGATGTGTGGGAGCTGGTACCCAGACCTACTGAATACCCTGTCATTGGGACAAAATGGGTTTTTCAGAAACAAACTCGATGAATCCGGTATTGTGGTAAGAAACAAAGCAAGGTTAGTTGCTCAAGGCTATAATCAAGAAGAAGGTATTGATTATGATGAGACTTTTGCTCCTGTTGCTAGGCTAGAATCTATTTGCTTGCTACTTGCCTTTGCATCATTTAAATCATTTAAATTATACCAAATGGATGTTAAGAGTGTATTTTTAAATGGATTTATTATGGAAGAAGTTTATGTTGAACAACCAACGGGTTTTGAAAGTCATGAACATCCATATTATGTTTACAAACTTAAAAAGGCATTATATGGACTAAAACAAAATCCTAGAGCATGGTATGATAGACTAAGTTCCTATCTTGTGTCTAAGAATTTTAGGAGAGGAAAAGTTGATTCTACCTTATTTGTCAAAACATGCAAAGATGATGTGATCATTGTGCAAATATATGTTGATGATATTCTATTTGGTGCTACTAATGATCTTCTTTGTAAGGACTTCGAGAAACTTATGCACAGTGAGCTTGTGATGGGTATGATGGGTGAACTCACATACTTTCTGGGATTTCAAGTTAAACAACTTGATGGTGGCATCTTCATAAATCAAGCAAAATACATCCGCAAGTTACTTAAGAGAATTGGTGTGGAAGCAACCAAATCTAGTCCTACGCCTATGAGTACTTCAACTAAACTTGACAAAGATGAGAATGGTAAGGATGTTGATATCAAGATGTACGCATGATAGGTAGTCTCTTATATCTAACTGCCACCAGACCTGACATCATGTTTAGTGTATGTCTATGTGCTCGATTTCAATCTTGTCCCAAAAGAATCACATCTTAGAGCCATAAAAAGTATTTTTAAGTACTTGAAAGGAACACCATCCTTAGGACTATGGTATCCCAAAGTTGAGGCTTTTACTTTGACAAGCTATTCAGATGCAAACTTTGTAGGATGTACCTTAGGCAGGAAAAACACAAGTGGGACATGTCAATTTCTTGGACAATCCCTTGTGTCTTGGTCAAGCAAGAAGCAAAATTCGGTTGCTACATCTACCACAGAAGCTGAATATGTGGCGGTTGGAACATGTTGTGCTCAAGTCCTATGGATGAAGAAAACTCTGTCTGATTATGGACTAACCTTTAATTGTGTGCCTATCTATTGTGATTGTTCCAATGCAATTAATTTGACCAAAAATCCTGTGCAACACACTCGGACCATGTAAATTGAAGTTCGACATCATTTCATCCGAGATCATGTGTTGAAGAAAGATGTAGCCATTGAGTTTTTCAAGACTGAAAATCAACTTGCTGATATTTTCACAAAACCACTCAAAGAGGAGCAATTTACAAAAATCAGACTTGAGCTGGCATGTGCAATCTACCTTAAAAGTCTGTGAGTAAGTCTGGTTGCTGTATAAACCATATTTGTGCATATATGTTCATACATCATATTAGTGTATTGCATTCACAACATTTGCGCACAAGCACTATGCATTCAGGCAAATGAGGACACTTCCAAAAGGTGTTCAAATCATCAAAGAAGTTGAGGGGAAATTTTGAAAGCTCTAGTTTCATTAAAATCCATTTTAAGAGGAGATATAGAGGAAATATGATTTTTGGGAAAAAACCATTCTGTAAGTGCCAGCGGTTATTAACCGGGAGAAAAGGGCGGAGGCAGGACAGTTGAGTTCTGCAAAAGGTAGGTACCTTTTTATGTTTTCTATGCCTTTCAGGGGAAACTAGAGCAAGTGGAGGAGTTATTGCATGGAACCGCTCCATATATCCCGAGAGTCATACTCTCTCTCCTACAATATCTCTTTCACAAACCCGTGTTTATCTCTCTCTCCAAAACTCTCTCAAATAAACACAATAACCCTAAAACACTCAAACCTCTAAATCCCCAAGATGATGTCACATTCAGGAAAGGTTAATCCTGCTAAAGAAGCCGACACCACAAAATCATCTGAATCAACCATGAAAACTCCTCCACCCGCACAGAAACCTGCTTCCACATTCTCCATGGATGTACAATCTCATTCTTCTTAGAAGAATCCAGTGGAGAAGAAGAAGCAACGCAACACAGATGTGACATTAAAGGAGAAGACTGCTGCAGAAGGCTTGAAGAAATTCAAAGCTAATGAGTTGAAATCTGAGAGCAAATACCAAGAAATCAAGGGCTCTGGGTAGTACTCTAAACTCTTCACCATCTATTTCAAATGCTACTAGGATAGCAATATAGAGACTCTATGGTCCGAAATATGCTAGACGTAATATTGTTCCTTCTAAAGAGAAACACGCTGGTGTGAGGCTGTTTTATGAGGCAGAAGAGTGGGCTGTAAGGAATATAAAAGGAGCATGTAAAATGCTCTCAGATACACCAAATGCTGAATAAATCAGTTCTGTTTCATCTAGCATTGTGAAGAGGTTTGGTGAAGTTAGTGAAAGAGCTGTCCGTGAATACTTTCTTTATATTTTGAGACCTGTAGGTGAAGAAGGTCCGTCAGGTCATGTTATGGATGCAGACTTAGCTGAAAAAGAGAAAGAGTTGGCTGCCAGGCAAAAACAGTTTGAGGAGAAAATGCAAAGACTTTGGGCTTTGGCTGCTGAACAAAGCAAATCCTCTCAAAAGGAGCCTATGACCGAGCAAATGCTGACACCCTTACAGAGCTGGGCTCACGGAATAACATTTGACCCAGAAGTGTCAAAGAGAGTTGAAGCAGAACCTTCGTTAGACTGATTCTTCAGAGATAAGTGCATCAAAATTTTGTATGAAGCAGAACCTGAGTTGTTTGTAGAAACATCTGGTGCCACCATAATTCTACCCAAAGAGCCCACGACAAGAGAAATTGATTCTCCTGTGCATGTTATCTGTGGCAAATTCGGAAAGCTTGGTTCAAATGAAGCCAAGATTTTTCTTGAAGAATTGATTCATGAACTAAAGCCTACAGTAGAAAGTGAGAATGTGGTTGTTGGCACAAACAAATCTCTAGAAGGAGTGGAAAATGCCAAGAACAAGGCACTGAAGATGAGCGAAGATCTGGTTGTGGAGAAACCAGATGAGCTACAGAAGAGTGCTGAAAAAGAGACTTATGATGAGTTAGCCTCTGACAATGAGAAAGAGCTGGAGAAGCAGTCCGGAAAGTCTGGGTAGCCCACGAGCCTGATGCACCAAAACAGAAGAAGAGAACTGATGTGGTTTATGGAAAAACCAAAACTTCTGCAATGAGGAAGCAAGTGCGCGCCTTCTCGACAAAGGAATAGTCAGGCATACAGGAAAGAAGGTGAGGCAAGGCTCCAGAGTTCACTTGATTGACTCTGATTCTAATGAGGAGACAACTGAAGAAGAGGTTTCTAAGAAGAGAAAAAGAGTAAAGGGTGAAGATTCAGAAAAAAGTGCAAGCTACAAGTCTGCCAAGGATGATCTGGTTCCTGAAAAACCAGATCTTGAAGAGAATTTTGCGGATGATTTCATCTCCAAATTCTACTCTGATGACGAGCAAGAAAAGGAGAAAGATGAGGAAATTGTTGAATCTGAGGAGTATGATGATGATGAGGAAGAGGAATAAAAAGATGGAGAAGAAGAAGAAGAGAAGGAAGAGGAAGAAGATGAAGAGAATGATGAGAAAGTTAAGGAGGAAAAAGAGAATGAGGAAGAAGAACAAGAAAAAAAAGAGGATGTCGAGGATGACAATGAGGATAATGATGATGAGGACAATCAGGAGTCTGAAGAGGAATAGGAAGAGGAAGAAGAAGAGTTTCTCGAACCCCTAAAGAAGAAGGCCAAGACTAGTGCCAAGGCCAACTTTGGTGTACTGTGAGAACCCGACCCAAAATTAATTGAGCCTCTTCACCGATTCCTTTTCACCTTCTTCCTCGGGTCAATCCCATGTCAATGGAGTCTCCACCCAAATTTTATTAAGGGCAAAATTTGGGAAACCAATCATAGCGAACCAAAGACATGGGATTCGGGGGTTCGTCACGCATGGTGATGCAAGTCACCTAGGCGAATTTGGAAAGTTGAAGAATGATGCACGCCAAGGTGACCATGGAGGATGCAATGGTGACATGCGTGGAGCTTGGATGTATTCCAACAAGTTCAAAGTTCATCATCACAAGCTCACTTTCCGAATCTTGTCCAAGATTCATTCCCGCAAGAAATTCAAGAAGAGACGGAGATCAAGCTTGAAGAGGAGCTTAAGGAGAGGCCGACTTATTGACTCACATTGGAGGAGGCCCAGTCGACTTGGGCAATATTGAACCATGACGACATATCCCTAGTATTATATATAAGAGTTGCTGATTTTATTATATAACAACAAGTAATAATTTTGGGCATGGATTATTATTATTTAGGCTGGTGTAATCGATGGGCTTTGGGCTGGGCATTGATTAGTCTTAGTTGGTGGGTTGTGCACTATTTATTAATTTTCCAGACGGGCAAAAAAAATGTGTTTCAGCCTACATAATGGGATTAAATGTGAGGGCTTAAGTCGGTAATAACAAAGCCATGTGCTGCCGACTTAAGGTGGGTAATAGATATTATATTTTATTTTCCAAAGTCCATTACAAGTTAGGGAATTCAAATCCAAGTAGTAATAGGTTAGCGTGGTGCCGACTTCAAGGCAAATTAGACTAGTATAAATAAGACGCTTGGGGTTCATATTTTGATGGATGATGAATATTGTTTATTCATAGCTATTTTGCTAATAAAGTTGGAGGTTCTCTTAAACCTTATTTTGCAAGTTAGATGGATTTCTCTCTTGTTTATTTTAGGGATTGTGTTTACTTATCAAGTAATTGAATTGCTAGTGGCGTTTACAAGATTCATTGTTTTTATTACTCTATTGTTGCTTAGCGCCTTTGTTGTGTTTTGAGGTGATAAAGGTAATCATAAAGCTTTTGGTTGAATTGATTTCTGATCTTGGTGACTCGATTGAATCGGAGGTGCTATCTAGCTTTGTTCTGTTAGTGTTGTCGTATCATCTTGGTATCGGAGCCTAGGTATCAATTTCAACTACGTATCCCTTTACTTTCTGCAATTTAAATTTTCTGTTCTTAGTGCTCTTTTGGGTGTTGCCGAAATTAAAAAAAAAAATTCGATTTGTTTTCTTTTATTGTTAGTCTTGTCGAATTCAATTACCGTAATATATAAAAAAAAAAATTACTGCTGTTTCTGTTGAGAAGTTGATTTGGTGGAGAAGTTGAATTTCTTGGTTGATTGTTGGAATCGATTTGGTGGCAGCAATTAGTTAAAAAAAAAAAGGTGAAATCGACTTGGTGATTGAAGGATTTCGGCAAGTATTGATTTGAATTGCAGGAATTTGCTTGATTGGGATACTTTCCGCGGGTTGTTAGGGTATCTAGTTGGGTAACTTTCTTTGATTCTGCTTATTTTGTTGTGTTTTTCTTTCAGTTTTTCTAATTGAGCAATCTTTGTTTCATATTGTTCGATTACTGCAATATTGATCACATACAAGTTTGTTGTTCTTTGTGTGTGACTATCTTTCATTCTTGGAGTTAATTTTGCCTCTAGAGTTGAATTGTCTATTTTCTTTACAAGAAATCTTTGACTCTTTCTTGAAGTGTTGCAGGTTTGTTTATTATTTGATAAGATTTACTGATCCCAAAGAATAAACAAAGTGAGATTTCAAGAGAGGTAAAAGGCGAGTGTTTCATCAAATTGCCACGAGGGACAAACACGAGAGAACACAAAAAGAGTGTAAATATGTGAGAGAGTGGTGAGGAATTATTTTCTACTAACACCTTCTTGCAGGTTAACATCATGGAATATTTGAGATACGATAGAGGAGCCTATGGAGGTCGATATGTTGATCGAACTGATATGTATACTAGAGACATCAAGATGAAGATTCCCTCTTTTCAAGGTAAAAATGATCCAGAAGCTTATTTGAAGTGGGAGAAAGAGAGTGGAGATGATATTTGATTGCCATAACTACACCGAGGCAAAAAGGTAAAATTGGTTGTTGAAGAGTTTACTGACTATGCTTTGGTTTGGTGGCACAACCTTATGTTGGAGAGGAGGTACAATTATGAGGAACCTATCAATACTTGGACTGAGATGAAGAAAATTATGAGGAAGAGATTTGTTCCTGCCTATTACCATAGGGTGCTGCATCAAAAGCATCAAACATTGCGGCAAGATTCCATGTGTATTGAAGAGCATTACAATGATGATTGGCATACAGAGACTTCAGCTAATAGTGCAATGAGGATACAAAAAGCCTGGGAATCGACTCCTGTGCATTTTGGCTGTGGAAAAGTACCTAAGGGAGAATTTTTGGATACTAGGCGTGTGCCGAATGCTCAAGTCAAGGAAGATGCTGTTAAGCAAAGGGCGAATATTTTCCAAACAAGATGCTTGGTGAACGACAAAGCATGTAGGTTGATTATTGATGGAGGAAGTTGCACCAATATGGTTAGTTCAATGGTAGTGGATCGCATGGGATTGGCATGGCAAAAGCATCCTAAACCTTACAAGGTACAAAGGAAGAATGACATGGGAGACCTCGAGGTAACAAAACAAGTCCTTGTTTCCTTTTCCATTGGCAGGTATTTTGACCAAGTATTGTGTGATGTTGTGCCTATGGAAACGTGTCATCTATTGTTTGGTAAACCCTGGCATTATGGTAGGGGAGTGGTTCATGATGAAAATAAGAATAGGTACTTATTCACCATGGGAGATAGAAAGGTTATACTTGCACCATTACCTCCAAACGAAGTTTATGAAGATCAAATGCATGTGAAGCGAAGTGTGGAGGCATGGAAAAAGGAGAAAGAGGCCGAATCTTGTAACACTAGCGAGAAAGAGAGGAAGGCTGCGAGCCTTGGAAAAGGTGAGCTAGAGAGGAAGGCTGAGAGCCTTGCAAAAGAGAGGAGAGTTCGAAAGAAAATAAAAGAGAAGAAAAGAAAGAGGAAGCCAAGAGTGAGAGAAGAAAAGAGAAGAAAGAAGCCTCAAAAGAAATTGTGTTAAAAGGCTCAAATGAGAGAGAAGTGAGGGTTGGATATGAGGAAAAGAAGAGTTTGTTTGTACTCTTATACATGGAAGCTTGGTTTAAAGCTAACCTTAACCCTTGTCTTTCTAGATGTAATGTGTTTCTTTTGCAGGTTCCTAAAGATGCTTGTCCTAAAAGATTGTCGGCCTTAGAAGAAGATAGATCTATACATAGGGCACCGATTACAATCAAAAGGGAGCATCAGGTTTTAAGTTCCTTTACTATGACTTTAATGCCTAAATTGGATAACATGATGAGTAATTTTAGTTCTTATTTTATTGATTATCATCCACATAAATTACTTGTTATGCATACCTCTGAGTTATTCTTTTGGAAGGAACAAACGAATGGTAGTTACATGTTTCTTGAACCGGGAGGAGAAGCTACGCGTGTAAAGCTTTATTTTTTGCGCATAGCACTTGGTTCGCAAGGTGAGTATCATGTTCATACCACTTTAGATATTGCTGAACTTCCTCCTACTGATTTTGTAGGTATCGATTCGAGGACGAATCGTTTTGAGGAGGGAGGGAATGATGCAAGTCACCTAGGCGAACTTGGAAAGTTGAAGAATGATGCACGCCAAGGCGACCATGGAGTATGCAATGGTGACAAGCGTGGAGCTTGGATGTATTCCAACAAGTTCAAAGTTCATCATCACAAGCTCACTTTTCGAATCTTGTCCAAGATTCGTTCCCACAAAAAATTCAAGAAGAGATGGAGATCAAGCTTAAAGAGGAGCTTAAGGAGAGGCCGACTTATTGACTCACATTGGAGGAGGCCTAGTTGACTTGGGCGATATTGAACCGTGACGACATATCCCTAGTACTATATATAAGAGTTGCCGATTTTATTATATAACAACCAATAATAATTTTGGGCATGGATTATTATTATTTAGGCTAGTGTAACCGATGGGCTTTGGGCTGGGCATTGATTAGTGATGCAAGTCACCAAGGTGAATTTTGAAAGTTGAAGAATGATGCACGCCAAGGCGACCATGGGGGATGCAATGGTGACAAGCGTGGAGCTTGGATGTATTCCAACAAGTTCAAAGTTCATCATCATAAGCTCACTTTCCGAATCTTGTCCAAGATTCGTTCCCACAAGAAATTCAAGAAGAGATGGAGATCAAGCTTGAAGAGGAGCTTAAGGAGAGGCCGACTTATTGACTCACATTGGAGGAGGCCTAGTCGACTTGGGCGATATTGAACCGTGACGACATATCCCTAGTATTATATATAAGAGTTGCCGATTTTATTATATAACAACAAGTAATAATTTTGGGCGTGGATTATTATTATTTAGGCTAGTGTAATCGATGGGCTTTGGGCTGGGCATTGATTAGTCTTAGTTGGTGGGCTTGTGCATTATTTATTAATTTTAAGACAGCCAAAAAAACTAATGTGTTTCAGCCTGCATAATGAGAATAAATGTGAGGGCTTAAGTCGGTAATAACAAAGCCATGTGCTGCCGACTTAAGGTGGGTAATAGATATTATATTTTATTTTCCAATGTCCATTACGAGTTAGGGAATTCAAATCCAAGTAGTAATAGGTTAGCGTGGTGCCGACTTCAAGGCAAATTAGACTAGTATAAATAAGACCCTTGGGGTTCATATTTTGCGGATGATGAATATTGTTTATTAATAGCTATTTTGCTAATAAAGTTGGAGGTTCTCTTAAACTCTGTTTTGCAAGTTAGATGGATTTCTCTCTTGTTTATTTTAGGGATTGTGTTTACTTATCAAGTAATTGAATTGCGTGTGGCGTTACAAGATTCCTTGTGTTTATCAATATATTGTTACTTGAATGATGCAAGTCAGCTAGGTGAATCTGGAAAGTTGAAGAATGATGCACGCCAAGATGATACGGCAACACTAACAGAACAAAGCTAGATAGCACCTCCGATTCAGTCGAGTCACCAAGATCAGAAATCAATTCAACCAAAAGCTTTAGTGATTACCTCTATCACCTCAAAACACTAAAAAGGCGTTATGCAACAGTAGTGTAATAAACACAAGAAATGTTGTAAACGCCACAAGCAATTCAATTACTTGATAAGTAAAAATAATCCCTAAAATAAACAAGAGAGAAATCCATCTAACTGGCAAAAGAAGGTTTAAGAGAACCTCCAACTTTATTAGCAAAATAGCTATCGATAAACAATATTCGTCATCCGTCAAAATATGAACCCCAAGGGTCTTATTTGTACTAGTCTAATTTGCCTTGAAGTCGGCACCACGCTAACCTATTACTACTGGGATTTGAATTCCCTAACTCGTAATGGACATTGGAAAATAAAATATAATATCTATTACCCACCTTAAGTCGGCAGCACATGGCTTTGTTATTACCGACTTAAGCCCTCACATTTAATCCCATTATGTAGGCTGAAACACATTAGTTTTTTTGGCCATCTTGAAAATTAATAAATAATGCACAAGCCCACCAACTAAGACTAATCAAAGCCCAGCCCAAAGCCCATCGATAACACCAGCCTAAATAATAATAATCCTTGCCCAAAATTACTACTTGTTGTTATATAATAAAATCAGCACTTCTTATATATAATACTAGGGATATGTCGTCATGGTTCAATATCGCCCAAGTCGACTAGGCCTCCTCCAATGTGAGTCAATAAGTTGGCCTCTCCTAAAGCTCCTCTTCAAGCTTGATCTCTTTCTCTTCTTGAATTTCTTGTGGGAACGAGTCTTGGACAAGATTCGGAAAGTGAGCTTGTGATGATGAACTTTGAACTTGTTGGACTACATCCAAGCTCCACGCTGTCACCATTGCATCCTCCATGGTCGCCTTGGCGTGCATTATTCTTCAACTTTCCAAATTCGCCTAGGTGACTTGCATCAATTAGTCTTAGTTGGTGGGCTTGTGCATTATTTATTAATTTTCAAGACGGCCAAAAAAACTAATGTGTTTCAGCCTACATATTGGGAATAAATGTGAGGGCTTAAGTCGGTAATAACAAAGCCACGTGCTGCCGACTTAAGGTGGGTAATAGATATTATATTTTATTTTTCAATGTCCATTACGAGTTGGGGAACCCAAGTAGTAATAGGTTAGCGTGGTGCCGACTTCAAGGCAAATTAGACTAGTATAAATAAAACCCTTGGGGTTCATATTTTGACGGATGATGAATATTGTTTATTGATAGCTATTTTGCTAATAAAGTTGGAGGTTCTCTTAAACCTTGTTTTGCAAGTTAGATGGATTTCTCTCTTGTTTTTTTTAGGGATTGTGTTTACTTATCAAGTAATTGAATTGCTTGTGGCGTTTACAAGATTCCTTGTGTTTATTACTCTATTGTTGCTTAACGCCTTTGTTGTGTTTTGAGGTGATAGAGGTAATCACTAAAGCTTTTGGTTGAATTGATTTCTGATCTTGGTGACTCGATTGAATCGGAGGTGCTATCTAGCTTTGTTCTGTTGGTGTTGCCGTATCACATGGGAAGGTGTTAGGCACTCATCCGTGTTGGGGCAAAACTTTGTGCAATTGAAGAATATAAGTATGCCTTGTGCGTGTGTGTGTAAGGTGTGGAAACAAATCACATAAAATAGAAGAAATTAAATCGGAACAAAAGGGAAAAATAAAATAATTGGGCTTCAGTCTCCACCACTAGAGACCACCTACGTACCCTGGCGACCGGGTTTAAAGCCCACGTAGTACTTGTCATGGCAACACATAACACTTACATGATCAACAAAAGCATCATCAAATCACCAGCAAGTAGCAATCACTAAGGTGCACAATAAAAAAGGGTTAGAACACTTATCTCGGTTGTTCAGAGAATCAACGGATCGTCTTCAACTGGATTTTAGACAATAACAGCGGCCGATTCTGTAAACCAGGTATGCAAACAAAGAAACAATATGCGCAGTGGAAAAACCCGGAACTAATGGAGGATCCATGTGAAACGGGGTAAACCGAATAACAAAAATTCCGTACCTGGTTTGGTTGAGATCTTTCACTCAACTGATGATACGAATCAGCAAGAACCAGACAGAAATCCGACTCCTCTACGATATCCACACGAACCGTTGTTGACTGCTAGCAACCATCTCACGATCACTAACTCGAGCACTCTCGAACCGCAGTGCTAGCTGCAGAATTTCCGAGAGCAAGAGAGCCTAGAGTGTTTTTCTCACAACTCTTGTGTATGTGTTTGTGTGTTGAGCTTTATGTGTTAATCTCATTAACCACACTCTTTCATGTATATCACATATATCAGTATTAGTTAGTCTAGAAAATGGCCAACCCAATCATACATATATATCTTATCACATATGAATATGTATGATTGGGTTTCCATTATCTATACTTTAGTCACAATCATCTACATAATCATGTCTCCACTAACTCAATTATATATATCAACATATATATAAAACAACACATCCTTTCATGCCTTTGGACAATAATTCAGGTTCAATAATTCTGATAACTATTGAACCAAACCAACCCAAACGACCCGGTCCAACCGTGGTCTAACCACTAGCTCAATAACCTGGTCGAACCATGGTCCAACCATGGTCTAACTACTGGCTCGAATCAACAGTTCTAAGTGTGTGACCCTGTAGGCACTAATCACGTTGGCAATAATTATAAACTCTCATTTATATTTATAAACAATGAGCGATGTCTAGGAACACATTATTGCTACCCAAGTGACCAGATCAGTACTGATTCATTATGCCTCGAAAAATGTCATTATCCTTTCGTCACATTATCAAGATTAAACACGAGACATGGAATGTGTCTTTCTCGTATATGTTTAATCTAAGTTTTCTTGATCCCTGAGTTAACTGTGTAAAACAGATACAAATGATATCCCCATATCATTTAATCTGAGCATGGCCATGCATTTACAGTTCAACTCTATCAAGAGGCCCAACCGATAATATACCCGTTATGAGGGTTGGACGAATTCCATCTTGATCATACAAAACCCACTACACATTATATCATGTAGCCAATGATTACTCTAAAGTTCACTCATTTACGATTGACCAAGAGTAATATCAAAGTATATGACTAACTTGTTGGGAACCTTGATGATCTCACGTTTAAGGATAATACATATAAGAACCACTAATGACAACATATACATAACAGTCCATGTAGTGTTCTTATGTCGGGTCAGTCCAGTCCACAAGTTCTCTAACTTATACCCGTATGTAGAATTCATATCTCATTTAATTCTCAACATACGCTAGTCTTAATTTATTATTACAACCCATCCATAATAATAATCGACTAGGGACAATTCAAGAATATAAAATATTCTTAGGTTATAAATATCTACAAGCGTTTATCACTGATAAACATATTTATTGGAATAAAACCGTAATAAATATACATGACTATAAAATATGATCAATGATTAGCTTTTGGGCATTACACTAACAGATTCAGCTTCTCGGTTCAACAGAAAAGTTGTAGATCCCCCCCTTAGCTTATCAGAGAGTCCAAGATCACAATAATCTGACTTCTAAAACTCCAGATATGAATTATTTTCTTAGACTGCTCGCATCAGGTCCCTCTACTCAGATTGTCCACCTTCTTGGCTCCTAGACTGCCTTCGATTGCTTCCTCTTATTGACCTACTTTTGATGTCCTCTTGTTAGCTTCTTTCTTGATGCTTTCCCACGAAATTTCTCCAGAGTCTCTGTCTACACAAATATTTCAAGGCTTGAAGAAGTAGAGTTTCTCCAAGCAACAAAGCTTATAGGGGGTGTGTGTGTAATGAGTGATTCCACCCCTTGAAATGTGCGTGAGGGGTCCTATTTATAGTTCTCTGGGAAGTCTAGGGGCATGGACCTGCTTAATGGTGAAGATTATGCCCGAAAATTTAGTCCAAATCCGCGTAGGAGCGAATTAGAAACAAAAATCGGGAAAATCGGAGATTCTGGGCACTAGATGACCGCCAGTGCCGGCGGTCATGTGTGGATGTTTGCCAGCACCTGGCGGTCGTCGCGAGAGGACCGCCAGTCGCCCCTCGTGTCACCCGTTCTTTCCTTTTTCGAACCGCAATCCCCCTAATTCAGCTCTGATTTGATCCTAACGCGTAATCAACCTAGAATCACTCCATTACTTGATTATTACTCCCCTAAATCATTCCATAACTGATTGATTACACATTAATACTCCTTTTAAGCAAAATCATACTAAAAACACATTTACCAATTTAAGGGTAATTTGATTATGATTTTTCACGAAAATCAGAACCAAAATTAGTCTTCAAGTAAAGTGTCTATGGGCTACTTAAACTCTTGAGAACCCATTAACTTGGGCCCTTAAACCTATCATTAATCCTAAAAATAAATCATCTCAATATAATCGGGTTAAACATATATAAAAGGCCCAAGCAATGAAATAAAGCATATTTTAGTTTAATAAACCTTAGTATATATTTTATCCTAAGATTAAATCATCTTATTAATCCTAGAGTCCAAATACATATAGGTTTAAATTACTAAAATATATTAATTCTACTAAATTAAACTCTGACTTTGCCTTGTCTTAAGATCAAATCATCTCATTAATCCTATGTTCAAACATGTTCAAAATCCAATTTTAGTAGAGAATTGGTGGGTGAAATTTGGGTGTACACAGATGCCCCTCGTTGATTAGTCCTTAGAGACTAAGGAAGAAACAACGTAAGAAAGGAACAACCAAATTTGAATGATAGATGTGTGGTGTGTGCCAAGTTTTGGAGCATCCCATTCTCCTGCTTCGGGAATCATCTCATCCTGAAGGTTTGAGGGACCGGCCTTGGTTTGTGGGAATCATCTCATTCCAGGTTATTGTTCTCGGAAATCATCTCATTCCGAGGTGATAGAATCATCTCATCTATCGGGTTGTTGACAAAAAATTATCTCATCTTCATCAACTAAGTTTCACTTTGGGAATCATCTCATCCCAAGTTTATAGTTTGCGGGAATCATCTCATCCCAGAGTGATAGAATCATCTCATCTATCGGGTTGATGACAAAGAATCTTGTCATCTTTGTCAACCGAATACTCAACATTTTGGTTTGGGAATCATCTCATTCTGGGGTGATAGAATCATCTCATCTTTGTCAATTAGATACTCAACATTTTGGTTTGGGATTCATCTCATCCTGGGGTGATAGAATCTCTCATCTATCGGGTTGTTGACAAAGAATCATCTCATCATTGTCCACTGGATACTCAATGTTTTGGTTTGGGAATCATCTCATCCCGGACTCTCGACTTTGCGGGTACTGGGTACACGGTTTTTATTTTGCGGGTGCTGGGCACACGGCTTTTGTATTCTATGTCTCAAGGTTGGCTCATCTCAAGGTTTACAATGGCTGGGCTCTTGGCTTTGGGTTGCGAGAACCGGGTTCTTGGCTTTTGGTTTGTTTGCTCTTTTCATGGTTTGCAAGGGCTAGGCTCTTGGTTTTTGACTGGATTTCCCCAACTCTTCTGGTTGCAAAGACTAGGTCTTTCGCTTTTGACTGGGTCCCCTCTTCTTTTGACTGGGTTTCTTCATCTCTTGGTTTTGCAAAGATCGGATCTTCGGCTTTTGTCTGGATTCCCTCACCTCTCTTTTGACTGGATTTTCTCTTCTATGGGTATCTCAATTCTCACGGTGAAGGATAACGGGTGTCGTCTCATGGTTTGGTCGCCTTGCTTCTGGGTATCTCATGTTCTCAGGTTCTGGGCTAGGTTTTGTCTTATGGTCTGGCTATCTTTCACGTCTGGGTATCTCACGTTCTCAGGTGTTGGGTTGGGCATGTTTGTACTTCTGGGTCCCCTTGGTATTTCCAGTTCCCTTATCACCTCACAGGTTCTCTCATGGTCAAATTGTGTGGATTCCATACGCCTTATGCCCGTTAACTAGGTGTGAAGAAAATAGTGTTTGTTGTGCCCCTTGAGACATACAAATCAGAAGCGGGGTAATTGCCCCCTAGTATCCCATCATGTCTTTAGAAGTAGAGTTTAGCGGGCCCCTAGTTCATAAACATCCCGAGTGTCCCAGCCCACAATCAAACGGGTGATCTACTTTTCATAGTGAAATAAGTGGGCCCGCCGTGCCCTTGGGTGTCAATCGATCAGAGTAGGATAGAATGCCTCGATAAGTATCATGTCCAACCACGGGGTAGCTTGCCTCAACAACTTTCGCATGCCCCAAGCAAATCTCAAATCCGCGTGGGGTAGCATGCCCTAGAAATTTAACTCCAAAGATGGGGTAGCATGCCCCTTGCAACCTCATTAGCCCGAATTACGGGCCCGTTGTGCCCCTAATGTCTTGATGTAGGTTTAATCTCAAGGTAGATGTGTGTCTATTGCCTGATTTCAGCTTGACGAGTTAGAGAAATAAGGCATGACATGCCCTTTGTCTACAATTCCCATTATCAACAAGATTTGTTCATGCCATGGCCCTTCAGCTAGCAACCCTAGGAAATGTAAGTCTACATCAAGTGAAGAATTCATGATGTTGCCTCCCTCATTAATCATTTGTCCCTAACCAAATCCACCTTATCCAGAAACCCATGTTTTATGTGTGAGTGATGCATGAGCAGGTCTACAGCGTGTTTGTCTTTCCAATGCATGAGAGTGCCCCTAGCCTCTACAAGTTTGTCTTTCGATGCAAGTGCTCATGATGTGTTTTCCCCCTTTACCTCTTTCTATCTTTTCTTATCCTCCATTCTCACTCTTCTCTCCCCTAGTATTATACCCCATCATTCGACACCTTGAACACTTGTCTAGAAGAGTTGCTTCCCAAAGATGAATCCCAAAAGAGTCCTATCCCAGTACACTTGCTCAAAAGGGTCACTCTCCTTGGGAAAAATAAAAGGAAAAGAAAAGAGAAAAAAAGAAAAAAGAAAAAGAAAAAAAAAAGAGAAACGAAGAAAAAGAGGTGACTCTCAGTGCTTGAATAATTAGTCTTCCATTTCATGAAATTGGGAAGAAGAAATCATAGTGAAGACAACAAGTGTTCCCTTGCTACCTTTAGCCTCCCACTAAACACCATTCTATCAAACATCCACTATCTTCAGCCTTCCATAAAACACCATCATCTCAAATCCGACACCACATCCACAGATACGTAGGTAATCCGGCAACGGGCTCGGTCTATTGTTTGTTCCCAGATTGATTCAACGGAAGGATTGGGGTTAGTGCTAGATAGGTATGTCACATTTTTGATTGTATTCGAGCCTTCTTTGTAATCATGAGGCTTCTCTTCTTAACTTGTATTTCATTAAGTTATAATTATCAAATCGAGTCCGCTTCTCTCAAGAAGATTCAATGTAAATTAGGTCGTCAATTGTAATGCTTCTCTAATGGTCTCTCAAGCACACTCTGACCAAATAATTTTGGGATTCCCCACTAGCCCCTCATTGAAATCGATAGTTTACCTCTCCATTGGCTATCCGAGTGGTTTCTGCCCTGCACAAGTTTAATGGTTGCTATCCCCAAAAACAAAAAAAAAAGGAAAAAAAAAAGAGAGAGAAAAAAAAAGAAAATTCCGCTTGGTTGAAAACCCAAAAGGGCGGCCTAGGCAAAAGTTAGGACATGCGCGATAGGTTGAAAACCTGAAAAGGCGGCCTAGGCTAAAGTTAGGGCAAAGAGAAAAAAAAATTAAAATGGGGATAGTAGCCAACAATGACGAATCCATACACCAGACCACATCCTTCTACATTGCGAAGACTACTCATAAAAAATAGACCACTCCATTGGCTGTGTCATCATCAACAAAAGAGGTTATAGAAGCATCTGGGAGCATCGTCTCCGTCTATTTTTCGAAGGGATATCCACTCATTCATCCCCCTGGCCTTGATTAGATAGATTTCCATCCATCAAAATCTTTTGGCAAAGCTGACCCTTAGGGTCGCAATTAGCATTTGATGAGTTCGTAGTCATTGGGAATTATTCTTTTTAAGGCTTTTTATGCTTTTGGTAGGATAATGATGCACATGAAATATGCACAGTTTTAGGCATGATTTTAGATATATTTACTCTCAGTTTATCATGACTATATGCCTTGCTTTGTATAATTTCATCATATTCCCTTAAATTCCATCTCTTACTATATGATTAGTGATTCCAGTGCATTTTGAAGGATTTTGGAGATTTTATAGGAGAATTCAAAGAAACAGGCTCTAGCACAGCATGAGCCTGTTTCGGGCCTGTTGTTCATTGCAGAATCGGTAGAAAGCCATGAATCCCCCTCCAATCACAAGATTTCCACTGGATTTCACCATCTTTTCCTTGATCCACAAAGCCATCATGACACCACATCGATCGCAAGAGGAGCTGAATTCAATTACAAAGAGGATTGGAAAGAGACTTCGCACAGCCTCAGGCACAGGCCCAGCACAGGCTCAGCCTGTGGAATCTGCAGATGACTAGAAATGTGAAAAATGAATTTAAAAACTCAGCCACTTGCAGAGCTTCACCACTTGCAAAACTTTCAACTCTGCAATCATAACCTGAACGTTTCAGAAGACTTTAGGCATGGGAAAAAGGGGATAATCATTACACCCAAAGAATATAGCAATTAAAGAACTATTATCCTCCCCTAAAAGTTTTTTAAAATCTACAGATCTGATGAACTCACCCTATCGGCACGCCTCCCATCGTACCTTATCTCGAGGAGCAAGATGGGCAACTCAAACTCAACTTGCCTAACTTCCATACCTTCTAACAAGTGGGAGAAGAGAGAAGAAGAGGATCCATGCCTATAAATAAGAAGAAGAAAGGAAGAACTGGCACTGAAGACACCTCTCGATCAAACACCTTTGAAGGTTTAGAACTTGGGTTAAAAAACCTAAAACTTTGGGTTTACAAGGGGGTGCATGATTCTGCAACTTTTGTTGCAAAAATTGTGTCGCCCCTAACCTCCAATCTATTCCAAACCTTATGCTCACCTTTGTTTTCCTTGTTCCTATAATTCTGAGCATGAACTAAACAATCCCTCTTAGGCTGAAGGGGTGAACATGTCTTTGATTTTATTGCAATAAATTACTCATCTTATGCTCTTAACCCATTTTTCTTGTTTTGGTGGTTGCACACTTGATACATGTCTGAGTTCCGGCCAAACCCTTGCATGATAATAGGTAGCTAGGTGAAGGACCGAAAGGAGAAGCCATAGTTACTGGAACCACAGCAACCTACCCTTAGTTTTTGGCTTTTGACAGGAGTTAGGAACTAATCGAGGAATTAGCCTCAGCACCAATCTTAATCCATTTGGTTTGACCGATGCGAAAGCATTAGGATGAGCGAGAGCTTTGAGAGAAACCAGTGAGTGAAAACAAATGGGTTCAGTATAGGTTGAGAGCACCTGCAAGAACTGATCTGTGTAATTGACTTTGTGTTCTCGACAGGCTCAGCACTGGCTCAGCCTGTTGCGGCACAATCAAGAAGAATGATACCACTTTTATTCTGATTCTTGATTGATTATTGAGTAGTCTATTTTTAATCTAGTAGCAGCTTGGTGAAGGACCGAAAGAAGAAGCCAAGTGTGCTAGACCAACAATAGTCAGCCTTCAATCCCTAGCCGTTCGAAAGAAGATAGGGAGAGATTGTGGGTACCTAACACCAATACTAAACTTCATCCCTAAGTGCACGTCTATTCTAGTGACAAGGGGTAGATGGAAGCTTGGGGAACTATCAATAAGATCGAAAGCCGTTGGTAGTACTTTAGGTTGGGAGCCCCTTCAAGATATCTCATTAAACACAGGGAGTCAAATAGGCTCAGCCTGTTATGATGCTGTTGAGTAATTTAAAGCATAAAACAGGATATGTGAACCCCGGATGCCTATGACTTTACTAAATCTGATCTTTTCTTACTCCAGCTTTGTTATTTCCTTTATTTTACTGCCCATTTTACATTTCAATAGCATTCACCTCATATTTAGTCCTTGTTTGTTTAAGCCTAATTTGTTTATTTGAAGGTAACAGGCTCGACCCAGTCCCTGTGGATACGATCTTGATAGTACTACAACAACCCTGTGCAGTTGCAGGAACCTATCCGATAACTTTTATTTTCTCAAGTTGCTTGACCTTCACCTGATGGGGTTAACATGGATGTCGGACTAGATAGGTCTTCAAAGGTCAAATCAGGTAAGTGATTGAAGGCTAGTGCAGGTGAGTGTTTAGAATTAGCTGGGGTTGGTCGAATATGTGTTAGATAGGATCGGATTACATCTGCAGAATCAGGTCTTCGTAGTTCGTTTTACGGTCCCTTTGATTGATCCAATGAAATATCATGAAGTAGTGCCCTATATACAAAGAAGATAAGGAAATCATAGCTTTATTCCTTATGTGAAAAATCAATGTACAAATGATGACATTGTTGATTATTGGACATAGAATTTAACCCTTGCCCCTTTTGACTCGCCTCAATCTCTAGACTCTAAAGAGCAACTACCCCGCTTCTCCTAATTCTTGATGGTCATTCTGTCCATATTCAGTAATTTTGTCTATGGTCTCAGATTGACTCCCACTTGCCTTTCTTGCTCAACCCTTGGAATGCATCCTCTCCATTGTCATTTTCAACATTATCCCTTGACCGTCCCCCATTGTCATCTCATCGTGTCTCAGTCATCGTTCTCACCGCCATCTTCATTGTTTTCCAACTGTTAAGACTCGCATCTTGTTCACTTGAGAAGGCCCAATGGCGATGTCTCCACTCGATACCCCATCTTTGCTCATTAGCTCAACTTGTTAGTTCGGTCCCCCATTGTGTGGTTCTTCTCTCAGCTCCTCGTCTTAGCCCATCAACTCGGTTCACAAATAAAAACCCGGGTTTGCATCTCCGTATTTGAATAAGGTCCAATCGGATTACTTCATCTCACCTCTCCTACTGTAAATACTGGGCTTACATCTCCTCTCACAAGGCCCAACCAGGTCATCCCATCTCACCTCTTATGCCATAAATACTAGAGCTTACATCTCCTCTTACGAGAAGGCCCAAAGTCATCTTGGTGTCTTGAGTTGATGCTTCGTCACCACCTCTGCTATTATTTTACCCCATTAATGCTTCCTCACCACCTCTGCTCTTCGTCACCACCTCTCCATGCACGCCAAGGCAACCATGGAGGAAGCGATGGCGACAAGCATGGAGCCTGGATGTATTTCAACAAGTTCAAAATTCATCTTCAAAAGCTCACTTTTCGAATTTTATCCAAGAATCGCTCTCATAAGAAATTCAAGAAGAGATGGAGATCAAGCTTGGAGAAGAGTAGGACCCATAACGAAAAATTGGCTGGAGGAAGTGGGGCCTATGTCGACATTAATTATTTTTATTTTAGCCGAATTTTATTATTTATGGATTATAATTTTGGCTGGGTTTTATTTTATTATTTGGGTTTTATTTTGTTGGGTTTTCATTAGTCCAATATGTTGTTGGATTAAAAAGTCAAAACCTAGTCCAACTAGGAAGAGGTGGCCAATATGGCTTTTAGGGTTAGAAGGAAATTTTGTTTCGTCTTCCTTTTAGATGACAATTTTGTTGTGTCTTACTTTTAGGGTTAGAAGACAATTTTGTTTTGTCTTCCTAGGGTAGGTGCCGACTTGGGGAGTCCTATAAATAGGCTCCTTGGGTTGTTTATTGAGACAAGCGAGGAGGAATATTTGAGTTTTGATAGCTTTTGCTAATAAAGTTGGAGGTTCTCTTAAACCTTGTTTTGCAAGATAGATGGATTTCTCTCTTGTTTATTTCAGGGATTGTGTTTACTTATCAAGTAATTGAATTGCTTGTGGCATTTACAAGATTTCTTATCTATATTACTCTATTGTTGCTTAAAGCCTTTGTTGTGTTTTGAGTTGATAGAGGTAATGTGACACCCGTGGTCTATAAGGGCGGGAAGTGTACGCCGATGACGGGATGAGCATGGACAAGGAGCGGCTTCTGGCAGGCTTCTAGACGGAGGGGCACAGGAATGGACCGAATCCACACCGGAATAGGAGAGATCCTGAGACTGTGTAGGGATGGGGCTGCGCAGTTGGGGCGATTTCATAATTATACGGGTATGGGACTGTATAATTAAGAATAGCTCAAATGAAGTGATTTCGAGGTTGTACAGGTATAGGACTGCACAATCAAGAATAGCTTAAATGGATTGATGGGTACTAACTATATCAACAAGGTGCACCTACCTTTTCGGCGCTTATTCCAGAAGAATTCTAAAGTTAAACGTGCTTGACTTGGAGAAATTCAAAGATGGGTGACCTCCTGGGAAGTTTTCCCCGGAAACGTGCGAGTGAGGGCAAAGCATGTTGGAAAGGTTCCGTGTTGGTCTGTAGTGACAGTCGTTGGTTTTAAAAGTGTTTCAAACTTTGTTTTCAAAGTGATTTCTGTGTTTAAGCCTGTCTCCGGATTTATGTCTTTAAAAGTGTTTTTGACCTATTTGCATTCATATAGGTGTTGATATGGATCACCAGGGGCAGCACAATGCTGAGGATGACGCCGCTACTCATGTCTCCGACAATGTGTCGGTGATGCAGGTTCCCATTGGATAGGGGAACAATAATGCAGTAGGGAATAATGCTGCAGGTGGAGGAGAGCAGAATGTTGTGCCACCCGTACCACCTGTTGTGGACCTAATGTTCCAGCAGTATCAGGCCTTTTTGCAGTGGCAGCAGTTCCAGTAGATTCAGCAGGAGCAGCAGGGTGCCCAACCGGTAGCACCTGCTGCGGCAGGTGGTATGGAGAGCGGGTATAAGCACATGGATAAGTCTGCAGTCAAGGAATTCTCTAGTGAGGAGGGCGAAGCCAAGGAGTTCGATGATTGGTTTCGCCAGGTGGAGAATGTCCTGGAGAAGTTCACTTGTGCACCTGAGCACAGGGCTCGATTTGCGGCACACAAGTTCACGGGATATGCATTGACATGGTGGCAGGAACTTGTGGCCAACCTACCGAAGCCAGTGGAGAAGCCATGGGGGGATTTCAAGGAGAAATTCTACAAGAAATTTCACACTGTTGGTTTTCTGGATGTGCAGAAAAAAGCAGTTTCTTGAGGTGAAGCAGGGACTAGAGGAGTCACTGTCAGCATTCAGGATCCGGTTCAGCATCCTTCTCTCTTATACTAAGGAGTTTGTGCCCAAAGAGGTGACTAAGTGTAGGCGGTTTGTTAACGGCTTACGTACGGAGTTGGCGTTGGCTGTGGCTGGTGGAGGGCACAAGACTTGGGAGGCAGTTTGTGAGGCTGCTTTTGATGCTGAGAGAGTTCAGTTGATCCTGAAAAGAGGCTCGGGCAGCCGAGCAGAGGAAGCAGTCATCTGCTTCTGCATAGAAGAGACAGTACACTGATACCGGAGATGCAGATTATTCTGGTGGACAGGGCTCTTCTTACCGAGGTTCGAAGAAGTCCCAAGGGCAGAGTTATCAGGGTGGACCAGGCAGATCATCGGGAGGACGGTCCTATCAGTCTATTTCTCAAGGACGGGGTTCCTCGGCACGATTCTCGGGTACATGCTGGTATTGCAATAAGCCGGGACACCAGAAGTCATGTGGATTAAGGATAATGGTGGCAGTGGTTCCCAGTATACAGTACAGAGTTCTGTGGCTAGTAGTGCTGTTTCTTATGGTCCGAACAGGGATGGCGGACAGTAGGGTCGAGATCGTGGGGTTTCTGGAGCTTCGAACCGCGGGGGTGCGACTCAGAGTGCTGCAGCTCCTAGGGTTTATGCCATCACCCGGGTGGAGGCTGCTGATGCCCCAGAGGTTGTAGCAGGTACATTTATGGTTTTTGGTCAGTATGCACATGCTTTAGTTGATCCAGGCTCAACACACTCTTTTGTATCACGTGCATTCATGACCACTCGTAACATAGAGGATGATAACCTTAGTAGACCCCTGAGAGTCCGTTTACCCACTGGTGATATAGTAGTTGTTGATCGAGTTTGTAGAGATGTATCGATAGAGTACGATAGTGAGAGTTTTCCTTCTGATCTTGCTGTCATGGACTTGGGAGAGTTTGATGTTATTTTAGGCATGGATTGGTTGTCCAGAAACCAGGCAGTAGTTGATTGTCGGGCCAGGGAAGTGTCTTTGTCTTCTCTATTGGGGCGTAGATTGGTGTTC
>JAKUCV010003492.1:3939-75305 GCA_028386065.3 Turnera subulata | reverse complement strand
AAAACAAGGTATGGACCTTGGTTGATCCACCCGAAGGGGTAAAACCCATTGGGTGCAAATGGGTCTTTAAGAGAAAGACCGACATGGATGGTAATGTGATTACCTATAAAGGGCGATTGGTTGCGAAAGGTTTCAAGCAAGTTCATGGTATTGACTATGATGAAACTTTCTCACCGGTTGCCATGGTTAAATCCATCCAGATTCTATTGGCTATAGCTGTATACCATGGTCATATGAGATATGGCAAATGGATGTCAAAACCGCTTTCCTTAACGGAAATTTTAGAGGATGTGTACTTGACACAACCTGAAGGTTTTGTCGATCCAAAGTATGCTAATATAGTATGCAAGTTGCAGAGATCTATTTATGGATTGAAGCAAGCTTCTAGGAGTTGGAATCTTCGTTTTAATGATGTAATCAAAGAGTTCGGTTTCATCAAGAACGAAGATGAACCATGTGTTTACAAGAAGGTTAGTGGGAGCACCATTGTTTTCTTGTTGTTGTATGTTGACGACATCTTGCTCATTGGGAATGACATTCCGACACTACAGTCCGTAAAGACTTGGTTAGAAAAGAATTTCTCGATGAAGGACTTAGAAGAAGCTGCCTATGTGTTAGGTATAAAGATCTATAGAGATAGATCCAAAAGGCTTCTCGGGCTAAGTCAAAGTACGTATATTGACAAGGTGCTAAAGAGGTTTAGCATGCAAGATTCCAAGAAAGGGTTCTTGCCCTTGTCACATGGCATGTCTCTCTTAAAGTATCAATGTCCTAGTACATTTAAGGAGAGAGAGCGGATGAGTAAGATTCCTTTTGCTTCGGCAATAGGATCTATCATATATGCCATGTTATGTACTAGACCGGATATCGCTTATGCTTTGAGTGTCACAAGCAGATACCAGTCTGATCCCGGTGAGAGTCACTGGACAGTAGTTAAGAATATCCTAAGTACTTGGGAAGCACTAAGGATGCATTCCTGGTTTACGGAAGCATTGATGAGCTTGTGTAAAGGGTTACACAGATGCTAGCTTCTAAACCGATAGGGGTGATTTTAGATCGCAGTCAGGTTATGTGTTTTGTCTTGGAAGTGGTAATGTGTGCTGGAAGAGATCCGAGCAAGGTACTGTATGCTGGAAGAGTTCCAAGCAAGAGACAGTAGCCGACTCTACAACTGAGGCTGTGTATATTCCTTTTGGGAACAAAGTAGGAGATCTATTGTCTAATCTTCTCACGCAGCGGAAGCATGATGGTCATGCTAGATCCACATATATGAGATATATGGATGATTGGCTTTAGTGCAAGTGGGAGATTGTTAGTGTAATATGCCCAAAAGCCAATCATGGATGATTATTTGTAGTCATGTATACGCATTAAGGTTATTCCAATATCATCAAGGTTCCCAACATATGAGTCGTATACTTTGATATTACTCTTGGCTATTACGTAATTGAGTAGACTTAGTGTAATCATTGGGTATATGATAAATGTGTAGTGGGTTTTGTATGATCTAGAGGGGATTCGTCCAACCCATATAACGGGTATATTATCGGATGGTTTCTTGATAGAGTTGAACCGTAAATGCATGGCCATGCTCGGATTATGATATGTGATATCACTCGTATGCGTTTTACACGGTTAACTCGAGGATCAAGAAACCGAGATTAAACATATGCGAGATTGACATATTCCATGTCTCGTGTTTAATCTTGATAATGGGACGAAGGGACGATGACATGTTCGCGAGGCATAGAGAATCAGTACTTATCTTGTCGTTCGGGTGGCAATGATGTGTTGCTAGACGCCGCTCTTTGCTTATAATTGTAAAATGAGGTTTTACAATTATTGCCGGACGTTACAAGTGCCTACAGGGTCACATACAAAGAGCCGTTGATTCGAGCAGGTGGTTGAACCGTGGTTGGACCATGGTTGAACCAGGTGTGGTAGAACCGCGGTTGGGCCGTGGTTGGATCAAGGTCGTTTTTGGGCTGGTTTGGTTCAATAAAAGTCAGAATTATTGAACCAAACCTGAGTGCATGTGATGTGGAATCCCATTAGTGGAGACATGATTATGTGGAGACATAATGATGAAAGATAATGGGCCAATGAGTTGGCCATTATTCCTATTGTCTCTTAGCACTAATTAGAGTAGAGTAATCAGATTACTCTAGTCTTCTTCTTCATCACTTGAGTCTTTTTTGCAGAGCATTCACCCTTAAGAGAGTCTTGAGAGTGTTCTCCATTTTCAGACCATACACCTTCTTTGAGAAAGAAGAGAAACACCACAAACACAGCTCCCGGAAACCTGCTGCTAGCACATCAGTTCGGGAGAGCTCGGGTTAGAGATCGTGAGACGATTCCCGGCCAGCGATCACGGTTCGTGTGGATACCGTCGAGGGGCGAGGCCTTTTGTCTGGCTCTAGCTGATTCGGTTCTACAGTTGGGTGAAAGACCTCAACCGTTACAGGTATGAAAAATTGTTATTCGGTTTAGCTACCTTCACTTGGATCCTCCATGTGTATCCGGTATTTCCGCTGCGCATCTTTCTTGCTTTTGATTGTCAATTGCATGATCCGGATACTTACAGTATTGACATCCGAGCTAAGGGTGAGCAGCTGACTCGGACTGACCGAAAAGATCGGTGTTTGAACCGGATTGTGTTTGGTTCGATCACTGACCGAACCAAATTAAGAATTTTGGTTTAGTTCGAACAGAACCGAATAAGCTTTTTATTTTGGTTAGAACATCCTGGGAGAATTCCGGTCTGATCGAAAAAAACAATCGGACTTTTTGTGTTTTTATAACAACCCCCCAACCAACCCTTACCCTACCCAACTAAAAATAAATGAAACAAAGCATTTTGTGAGAAAAAATTACAAGAAGAAAAGAAAGAAGACGGCTGGCTAATAACGGGCAAAGGCGGAAATCCAGCTCTCTCTCCCCCCCAAAACTAAAATCCCCAATTCTCCATCCATCGAACTCTCTCCCTCCCATAAGGCCCTAACCCTAACACAGAAATCGCAATGGTGAGCATGCAGCCAAGCACCGGCGGTTTCAGTGCTTGACATTGCGACGGTGACTCGGTGAGCTTAGTAATCTTCCAGCGTCTAGTGTAAGTTGTCTTTTTACGAACCCAGGCGACCTCGACGGCTTCTTCTCTGTTTGTCGGCTTCTCAATGGACGACAATCTCCTTTTTTCTTCTTCTCCAATTTGCCTCCGATTTTGCTAACCATCCCCGGTTTCTACCATTTTTAATTACTTTGTCTTTACCTTATTTGCTAACTATCCTGATTTCTATCGTTACTGGACTTAAACTAATATCATTTTCACTTGTTTTTTTTCCAGGTTTCCTAAAAACCTGGAAGGACTTCCTCGACCGGCTCCTTCTCCCACTCATCTTCTATTCCAGGAAACACGCACACTTCTTACTAGACTCTTTTTTTTTTTCTCGGTGTGTTTAATTAAAAATTGTGCCGATTTTCTTCTTGATTTGTGGTTATAAGATTGTGTTGTGTTGTGATTTGTTCTGAATTCTGATTCCATGGACTAATAGTAGCAGTGAGGGAAATTTTATCGATCAACTCATCTTTATCCATTAATCATGTTTGCTTTTTTAGCGATTTGGGTTATAATTATATATCCAAATCCAAAACCTTTATTTTTGATATAACGGTTGTAATTATACATCCAAATCCACACCTTTCTTTTAGCAGAGATATTAGGCAATTTTTAGGTGGGATATATCCTGAAAATTATTTCAATAAATTAGCCACTAGCATCATGATATAATATGCACATACACATCCTATATTACACAAATAGATATAACGTTTTACTAATATTTTTGATTCTGTTGTTGTCGTGTGATCCTTGGCATTTTTTCCCATATTTTTTTTTTTTTGAAAAAAGGAATTCGGTCAATATACTTTATTTGGGCTCGTTGAGCTAGATCCATATCTATTAGGTCAAATAAATATGGGTCGTCGGATTAATATAGACAGTCTTGAGAAAAATAAAATATACAAGGTTAAAATAATATACATTAAAGTTATATGAGTATATATATAGGAATGAATTGGGAAAGTATCTTGCCGTAAAATTATACGATTTTTTGGGCCTGACTGAGATAGTGAACTGGGATCAGACAGCGACTATTCTAAAGCAAGTTGCACGGCAGAGACAACACATTCACAGCAAAGGATACATCCATGTCGATTTAAAGCCTAACAACCTCCTACTCGACGATGTTTGGGGTACCAAAAATTTACGACCTTGGAGGATCCTGCACACAAGAAAACGAGTTGTGAAAGCGACGGCTAAAGAACCCAAACCCAAGCCCATACACAAAGAGGGGCCAAATACATTAAAATATTTGACAGAAAGAATCAATTTGAAGCATTTAAGGACTCTACACTGACTTTAAGGTTTTCCATGCCACAGAAGATAAAGGCAAATAACGAGTGATTGCCAGACTATGAATTATAATTTTGTTGATGGTTCGATTGGAGAAAACAAGAATTAGCTGATTTTGATTCATCAAAGCTAGTATTTTGAGTGTTTCTCAGGGGTGTTCATGGTCACTTCTTGGCTAGGATTGGTGAGGAGGCAGAAAATTTGTAGCCTTCTTCTTGAATTTGCCATTGCGGCTGTAGCCATATAAAAGATTAGAGCTTAACTGGCCGGTTGTCATTGCTAAGTTGACATATCTGCTTACCGAGCTTCTTACATTTACTTACTATTGTATTTGACTTGATTGATTTTATCTGTCGAAATAGTGTTGTTTTATAAAAAAATCCAAATCCAAACAAAAACTTAAAAAAAATCCAAATCCAAACAAAAACAAAAACCACATTGACCTCATGCGACACATTCTGCCAATGGGATCCGCTCATAATATGGATAGGTTTTAAGAAAAAAAAAACTACTAAAACTCATGTCAAATTTTCAATAAACTCAAAAATAAAAAATTGAGTGAAGAATATATCAATAAATAGGAAGGGGACAATCTAAAAAAAACGTGCAAATCCAATGTAAAAAGAATATCAGAGAAACAGTCTCAATATTAATAAAAATAAACTAAATTTAATAAAAATAAACTAAATGTTAAAATAAATGAAGACCTGTAACACGGGATGATTAACTAATTTTAATGGGCGAGATGAACAAATGCGATGAGCACTAAAATTGAGCATTTAAGTTCTGTTTTTTAAGTTTTGATTGGAACAGCAAAATTTTGGGGCAATTTTTTTAGTTCGAAAAGATCGTGGCCCAAACAAAAATATAAAATATTATTATCTTTGCAAGTAGTAATTCCTTTTTGCGCGTGATCGATATTGGGTTGGTTTGACAATTATTAAAAAGTGTTCGTCCACTGCATGGGCTGAGCTATCTACGAGGAATTGTGGGCTATTAACCAAGCACTATGGGCTGCTCTACACCCTGGTAAAGGGTCGCAATCGGTCACAACCATAGATCGGTTCAGATTCAAACCGACGAATGAGAGAAAATTACGTACAATCCGTCCTTATCATGAGTTCAAATTATTAACAATAATTTCTTCGTCGTAATTATTATGGTTTCCCTAAAATTTCGAAAGCACAAAAGATCTGAGCAGAGATAAAAAAGATAAGAATTATTTAATATTATTTATAATTCCTAATCACGACACCACGGCCTCAAACAAGGCCAAACGAGAAAAACAAATACCATAGCCATAATTAAAACAATCATAGAACCATATCACACAAGCCCAAAGCCAGCCCAATTCAGAAACCACCACGGAGACGCAAGACAAGGTGGAGGGTGGACTCCTTCTGGATATTGTAATCCGCCAGGGTCCTCCCATCCTCCAGCTGCTTTCCGGCGAAGATAAGCCTCTGCTGATCCGGAGGGATGCCTTCCTTGTCCTGGATCTTCGCCTTCACGTTATCGATCGTGTCGCTGCTCTCCACTTCCAGCGTGATCGTCTTCCCGGTCAACGTCTTCACGAAGATCTGCATCCCTCCACGGAGCCTGAGCACCAGGTGGAGCGTCGACTCCTTCTGGATGTTGTAATCGGCGAGGGTCCTCCCGTCCTCCAGCTGCTTGCCGGCGAAGATCAGCCTCTGCTGATCCGGAGGGATCCCTTCCTTATCCTGGATCTTGGCTTTGACGTTGTCGATGGTGTCGCTGCTCTCCACCTCCAGGGTGATGGTCTTGCCGGTGAGGGTCTTGACGAAGATCTGCATGCCACCGCGGAGACGGAGGACAAGGTGGAGGGTGGACTCCTTCTGGATGTTGTAATCGGCGAGGGTCCGGCCGTCCTCCAGCTGCTTACCTGCAAAGATCAGCCTCTGCTGGTCCGGTGGGATCCCTTCCTTGTCCTGGATCTTGGCCTTAACGTTGTCGATGGTGTCACTGCTCTCCACCTCCAGGGTGATGGTCTTGCCGGTGAGGGTCTTGACGAAGATCTGCATACCGCCGCGGAGACGGAGGACCAGGTGGAGGGTGGACTCCTTCTGGATGTTATAATCAGCCAAGGTCCGGCCGTCCTCGAGCTGCTTTCCGGCGAAGATCAGACGCTGCTGGTCCGGGGGAATCCCTTCCTTGTCTTGGATCTTGGCCTTGACGTTGTCAATGGTGTCGCTGCTCTCCACCTCGAGGGTGATGGTCTTCCCGGTCAAGGTCTTAACGAAAATTTGCATCTGTAATAACAATAATAACAAAACTCGAATTTTAGTTTACCGAACAGATCCTATGCCACAAAACAGATCCTATGCGACAAAAAAATAGCAACAACCAAAAAAACAAAATTGTTTGTCGTGTTTCCCCTAACCTTGAAGAGAGGATTTGGAAAAGAACAAGGGCTTTGATGAATATACTCTTGATAGAAGAGGTAAAAGATGGAGGAGAAGGGTGGGTTTAGGGGTGTATTTATACGCGGAGGAAGGCAACCTGGTCACGGCAAAACTAGAGGCGGTTACTGCGAGTTCGTATCCGGTTTCGACACGTCATGGTTTGGTAAAAGGACACAAAAGCGTGAGCGTAGCGATTTGGTATTTTTTGTTGTTTTTTTTTTGGGTTTTTTAAAATAAAATAATGGAAGGATGGAGAAGCGGAAATTTCTACGGAGCGGGGGTTTTTGGTGACGGTGTCATGTACGGGACGGGTTTTATGGTCTCTGTTCATTTTCGTGGAAGCTAAGACAATAAAGGAGGATTGAAAGTTATTTTGGCTGGTTTTTCCTGTATTGGTGTTTAAAGCAAATAAGAATTCGGGATTTTGGGGGGTATGGATATGGTCATTATTAATGGCCCACTATGCATTTACTATTTGTAATCTTAATTGCAACTGGCGATTTTTTTATTTTTCTTGAGTTGGTGGCTTGGTGGGGAGACTTTCAAAATAACTTAATCCGAAGGTCCACCCCACTTGTGATTTTTAGCTTCTCAGGGTAAGCATGACCCGGCAATTTTAAAATCCACCTAAACAGGCCTTATCTGACCCAAACTGGAATTGACTTAATTGTTTTGCAGTTGCTCAAATTTCTTTAAAACGGACTCCAATCTTGATCAGATGATGTGTATCATTCAAATGGATTTGATTTCCTAAGTAGGAGATGGAAAATCATATCCTTGCTCCACATAAAATATATGATAAGATAAGATTAGACACTGTTACAAACCAGAGCTAATCAAATCTTGTTTTACGATTTATCTATAAGTCTGAGAAAAACAAATTTGATTTTGAGTAAATCAATCCTGGGTGATATATGAAAAAAAAATGGATTAAAGCATTTTTTGGTCCCTGTGTAAGGCCTCAAAGTTGGATTTCATCCTCGTGTAGGTTTTTGGCCTCTTTTCATCCCTCCGTTCGACCTGTTTGGCTCGTCCGGCCAGAATCCGGCGAAAATCGCTGACGTGGCATATTTTCCGGTGCCACATCAGATTTTTGGGTCCCACATGTCAGGAAAAATCCAAAACCAAACCAAAATCCACCCGACCGGTTCTACCCACCCGAGTGACCCTGAACCTAAATTACAATTTTTTAATGTAATTTTTTATATAATCTAAATCTAATTAATTTATATTAATCTAAATTTAATTCTTATTATTCCCACAAAAAAAATTAATTTATATGAACTTCACGAGCATATAATTTTTTAATGTAATTTTTTATATAATCTAAATCTAATTAACTTATATTATTACCGGTATGCTTTATTATTAATATAAATTTAATTAATAAATTTCCATATTATTATTATTCATGGGATGTTAACAAAAAAATTGACCATGCTCCACCCAACCCGTTTCTTCCACCCGAACAACCCTGAACCCTTTTATTAATAGTTTGCACTTCAAAATTTTTTCCCCAAATATAATTTTTTTGACACATTATAATTTTTTACGTATTACCCAAATTAAATTAAAAAATATAATTACTCTTAAATCTTAAATATTAAACTAAATCCCTAAATTTCCTTCACGCAGGTCTCATCTCCTCTCCTTCACGCAGCCATTGCCGCCGTCATGACTCCCACTGGAGTCTTCAACTGCCACGGGAGGAGGGAGCAGCAACCACAAGGTCGCCATCGCAAGGCCGCTTCGGGAGGAGCTGACCACGGCTACCACGAAAAGCCGCCTCTCGAGGATGGAAGCCCGAAGGCTTCGTTACTCACGACGCGCCGGGGAAGACGATCTCCACGGAGTAGACGCGGCCGCCAAGGGAGATCCGAGCAGGAGCAGGAGCAGCAAGTCACGAAACCCACCGCTCCAACCATCGCCACTGTCTCCTCGCCTCGGGCCGCGAGGCACAACCCACACAGGAGCCGAAGCTATCGCGACCACCGCGGGAGACCAGCCACGAAGGCGCCGCACTGGACAGAGCTAGTTGCAGCGACCACCGCGCGAGACCAGCCTCAAGCCATTTAATTGTAAATGTGTTAATCGAGTTCTTGGTTGGAATGATTGTGGATTTGTTGTTGTGGCGATTTGGTTTGGTGTTTGTTGGAGCAGACAAAGGGGTAGGGGTCACGAAGGTGGCGGAGAAGACGATGGAAGAGGGCTAAAACGGGGTTGTGATAATGAGAAAGCCGTGGGATTTGGGTGGTTGTTTGAAGAGGAGGGTGGAGGGTGGTGGTGGTGGTGGTGGCCGTCGTCGGTGCCATTTGTGGGGGTGGGGGTTTTGGTCCCCGTTATTCTTTGGACAAATAATATTTTTTTATTTTTCTATTATTATTAAAATCAAGATAGTTTAAATAGAAATTTTTGGAAATTAGCATTTGAAAAAGATAAATGGTTAAAATAATAAATCCAAATGAGATGTATTTATTTAAATCCAAGTAAGATCTCTAAAAATTAAATTTGGCTCATTTTTAAATAAAGAAATTAAAAATAACAGATGGGAAAAAATAAAAGAGGAAAAGAAATTTTTTAATAAAAATTACGTGAAAGGGTAAAAAGAATCAAACCAGGAATTAAAATAAGGTTTTTATATATTAAATTTTGGGAAAAAAGAATAAAAAAATCCACCCAAGTTGGTCAATGGGGTAGGCGAATGGGTCGGGTAGAGCTGGTTCGGTTTTTGGGTTAACCCTGACATATGGGCACCACAAAGCTGATGTGGCAGCGAAAAATTTGCCAAATCAGCAATTTTCGCCGGAATTCGGCCGGACTGACCAAAAAGGATGAACGGAGGGATGAAATAAGGCCAAAATCCTATACAAGGATGAATTCCAGCTTTGAGGCCTTACACAGAGACCAAAAAACGCTTTAATCCAAAAAAAATACTTTATTGATCGGCAGGTATGTGCATAATGTGTGTATTCATCGTTATATCACCTTATTTTATTCTATATTATCATGCCCATTATTAATAGAAAAGATTGCTATGCTTATGTGTGGTAAACTAGCTCAACACGACTCCCAGGCCTGATGCTAAGATATCCCAGAGTCTCACTACGATCGAAATAAGCAGCAGAACCGGGCCACCGCATTTCCATGTCTGCAGTGGAGATTGAATAAACTTCCTCTACCAACACAATCACCTTACCCACTTCAAGGAATTGGTTCACCTCAACCGTATAAGTATGACCTGGAACCTCAATAAAGATGTTATAACAACAAACCAGCAATTTAATTACACTGTCATCACCAATCCCATAATGTTTAAGTAGTTTTGTGGTGTCCTCTAGTTCCACATCGTCAACCCACAGCACTGCATCATTCATGTTCACTTGAGGCGCATTCTGTTTAACTTTTTGTATGAGAGCACCAACATTTGCATCGTCTGGGAGCTCAACATTGAACCAGGTATATCCATCAATATCAACATCAACCTTGAGCTTCATGGTCTGTTGTCAACAAATTAAATTAATTAATTCCAAACCCCAGGACAAACATTAACGAAATTTAATTAGAACATTGAATTCATGATTCCCTACATGATAGCTAAACACAATTCGTTTGAACAAACACTAATTATATAAGTTAATGATTAGACAGCCATATCATTTGTTATTCATGTTTCAAGTACACATAAAATTGAAAATTTCACCGTTTTATTGCTTCAATTAATGCAGAAGTTTCTAGAGATATGCCACCCAATTCTTTGTTACTCTGCCTGGAGATAAACTAAAGGAAGGATCTTTCCTTGATTTCACCAGATTTGAGTGTCTGATCTGATCATTTCATTAGAGAGGGGGTAGATATTCAATGTGTCAGTATGATGTGCGTGCATTTCTTGTGGCTACAGAAAAGAAATGAGCTGACAGTTTTAACTTGTACTAATTCATCCCAACAGAATTGCATTTGTTACAATAAGGCAACACAAATCCTACGTGAAACAACATGCACATGCGATTAAACACCATTTCCAGGAAATTGAAGGTTCCGTTCAATTACTTCATGCAAACTTATATCCTTGGTTAATTTTTTTGCTTATGAATTTCGTGCTGGCCAAATCACCAATCACCAAAAAAAAAAAAAATAGACTCCTTGCACAAAAGACAATAAGTAAAGAAATTAACAAGAATATAAGTTTGCACTTTTAGAAATAACACCAGGCTGTTTTATTGGCCTCCCCAATATCAATAGAACCACAAAAGACTCCTTGCACAAATCGGATTAAATCATGTTGCACTAGCTCCCATTGATTCTGGAGACTTCTTAGTTCATCATGCTATTGCTCTCGATTTACATACAACTATACTGATCTTAGTAAAAGGCGCGCGTGGTTCTAAGTTAATGCCATAAAAAGGATTTTGGTTATGGTTTTCGTTGCGATGGTCCAGGACGAGGTGATACTTGTGACATTTTGGCTTGGGACGCATTTTATATGGCAATTTTCAAGTAAAAACAAGCTTGAAAACCATCTGGACCAGGGGCCTTAAAAACCTCTATTTCGAAAACAAAATAAGAATAGAGCAAACTCAATTTGCATTCTTTATTATTATCATTATTGTTTGGGTCATAGCTACACTGGTTTAAATTTAAGGTTTTTGGGGATGAGAGGCCCGAGTATTTAGGTCATAGCTATAATGGTTCAAATTTAAGGTTCTTTGGACGAGACCCAGGATTGGGGTTATTATTTGGTTCATAACTATAGTGGTTCAGATTTAAGGTTTTTTTTGGGATAAAAGGCCCGATTGGGTGTTAGGCCCAAACATTTGGGTCATAGCTATAATGGTCTAAATTTAAGGTTTTTTTGGATAGGAGGCCGGATTGGGTATTAGGCCTAAGGATTGGGGTTATTGTTTTGGTCATAGCTATAGTGGTTCAGATTTATGGATTTTTTTTTATATATAGGAAGCCCGATTGAGTGTTTGGCGCAAGTATTTGGGTCATAAGTATAGTGATTCAAATTTAAAAATTTTTGGGGATAGGAAGCTCCATTGGGTGTTAGGCCCAAGTATTTGGGTCATAGCTATAGTTGTTCAAATTTAAATTTTTTCAAGGATAGGAGATCGGATTGTGTTAGGCTGGGGGTGTTCAACAATTCTAGGGAGAGCATCTCCAAGTACCTATCATGTTATAAAACTTCACATATCAATACAGTTCTTGTTTTATTTGTTAAGATTGACTTAATAATATTTATTTCTCAATGCATAGAATCCTAAAAACTAGGAAAATCCGTAAATTTATTTATTTTTAATTTTTTTTCTGGTACATTTAAATTGGGCAAATCTAAAATCCCCCAACCAGTGGAGGATACTTCCCTTGTATAAAGACTAAAGGAGATGCAGCCATGACATGTCATGTAGAAAGCTGGAAAATATAAAAATATTTCCTGTATTTTTTCCCAATTTTTTTTTAAAGATATTCTTACGTATAGAATGATGCTTACTTCACAAAAAATACTTTTCAGTATGTAATGAATTTGTTAAATTTTCAGTAAAAATGGCAAAGTCAAATGACCATGTCAATAGAAATTAGAAACTTGTTCGTTTTATTCTTTCGGGTAAAACAAGAGGATAATGCCTTCTACGCATTGCGGCTATCATGAAGTAAAAAACGGGAGCCCAAAGCCAATCAGATCAGCCACCAACAGGGCCCAGAACTTCAATCTGATCAACCCAAAACTATAGTTCCATTCTTCGTATGAGCTAATACATGATACCTGGCTCTATTAATTTACCAGTTATATCAAGATACTAATATAAAAGAAATCATTATACCCAGACCCGTGTCCAAAATTTCCCTCATTTTTCGAGTCAATCACACTCGATCCGTTGTGCTACTTTCCGGCTCCGGCAAGAACAGGAGACTACTAACCAACCCAACATTTCAAACGGTTAAGAGGTATAGGTCTCAAATTGAAGTCCAGTCGCTCTCTTTAAAATAAAAAAAGCAAAGCTTAGTAATGAAAGCTATAAATTGTTAAATCTGTAAGAAATATCAAAGGTAACAAAGGCAGGAGTTTGGCAACCTAGAGATCTAAGTTATGTATTGTTAAATTTGTAAAAAATTTATCAAAGTAACCAAGCAGCATAGTTTGTGTGCTACTTAGAATTTTGATGAACACCCCAAAATCTCTAGAACTCAATTTTATATATTAGGTATACATTTGCCTCACCAGAATGACGTGCATTTAGATTTTAGACCCACACCAATGACCAATGTCTTTTGCGAATAGCTATCTGATCATTTGGATCAAGAATAAAGGAGTCAAATCAGTGTCCACAGCAGCATCATAATTATACTAAGTTTCCCAACTGCCACGCGAATCGTAGCCCATGGCAAGAAAGAACCCCACGACCCTTTAATTGCCCACCATCTGCCAACCTGAAACCGTGCAACCATCTACGGTGGCGTTGCAACGTCGTTGTAATTTATATATACATAATACCAGTATTTTCCATAATAAAATGTCCTAAAAAATTTACAGTACCAACAACGGATTCATTATTTATCAAACAAGATCTATAATAAAATTTACAAATTATTTAGGGCGTCGTCACACTCCTATCCTTTTTAGGATAAACATATAAGCATACCAATTTAACATGCCTGAGCCATGGTTAGATTGTGTGGACTAAATAAATTTTTTTTTTTAAAAAAAACCCCCGACAAAGACTAACTAGGTAACTTTTTTTTTTTCCTGAGAATAGACTCATTAGATGACTAAGTTGGTTATCAATGAAACCAATCTAAACCGAGAAACCAGCTAGAACGAAATCTCAAATCATGCACCAAATAACAAATTAATCGAGAACTAAGCTACTGTTCCTACTCTAAAAATACTGCAAAATTAACAAGAGAAAGCATCCTAATATATATAGACTTCTAAAATACTAAGATCGGTACTATATTGGTGCAGCAATATTCGGGAGATAGATTTGATATAATTAGGTGCCACCGGTAACACTTCCATTGAAAACCTCAATTGTATCACCGGAGACAACATGGTGCCACCGAAACGACCGATCATCGTCCATCACATTCTGCTTGAAGATAAAGAAATACCCATCCTGTGGAAGATGGAACTGCGATTTCTGGTGCAACTTCTGCAGTTCTTTCCTCAACTCCCCGACATTATCCGATGGGTTTACTTCCACTTGTATCTTGTTAGTCCCGCAGTTGTGCAACACCGACAGCCTCATCTTCTTCGACGCCGGCTGCTGCTGCTGTGGCGACGGGGCCGGCGCAGCCGTCGCTGTCCCCACCTGTCCCGCCGGCCCCGCACCATTAATCTGCGACGACGACGTTGGTGGCCTTATACCCACATTGATCTCGCTGTTGTCCTGCAGCTCACATTCGCGTAAAGAACGATGGTCTTGCAATTCTTCTCCGTTGGATTGGATTATTATGAGACGAGTGACGGGGACGAGGGGTTCCATTTCGTGATGGATCTTTTCTTTCAGCTGCAAGATACTACTCTGCGAATCCATCTCGAGAAGGCCGTGAATCTTGGAAGACTGTGAGGACTTGATATTCAGCTGGATTTTATGATGATGATCAGGGGGAGAGGAGGAGGAGGACTGCTGCTCGGTTTTGATGGCTTTAGGTTTCTCGGTGGCGGTGGTAGTGGTGGTTTCTTGGGACACAATTAGCTGAATGCGAGAGTTTTGAAGGATCTCACAGTAGGCTACATCACGTTCGTCATGGAGGACTTGGCCATGGAAAACTAGGGTTTGTTTTTGTACGGGTATTCCCTGGTATTTTTGTATCTTCTCTTTGATCTCTAATACAGAGTCAAAGAATCCTACTTCAATAGAGAATGGCCTGCCCTTTTGGGGCTCAAAGAAGACATCCATGGTGAAATGGTAGTACTACTACTGATGATGATGGAGATTTCTGGAGAAAGGTGTAGTATATAGTAGTCTCATTGGAGGGGTATTAGGGTTTCAGCGGGGGTGAAGGTATGTATATTATCCATAAATGGAGGAAGGTGGACTTGTTTTTTTCCTGGGTTATAACTATTCCCGAAATTTTCTTAACTGTAAACCGAGATGCGTGGTGAATAATAATGGGGGGAGCACATATTCATACTCCTCCAATTCGTATTTATATTCCCAATTAAATGGGCGAAATCCTCAAGCAAAAAATCCAAATCAAGTTTGGTCTTTGTGATTTATTGTTGCCTCATTTTCTGGAACATGGAGTGATTCTGTTTTTTTTAGATGGAGTGATTCTGTTTTTTTTGGATGGAGTGATTCTGTTGCCTAGTTTCAACCCGACCATTTGTGCTTTGTGATTTGATAGATTTCGCTGGATTTAGAATTCATCTACTTGGATCATAAATTTGACCGTTTATGTTCCCCGATTTCAAATTAATTCTGTTAATATGATATTATTAGAAGCTTGATAGGTGCACCTTTTCCATTCTCTTTATTATGAACAAATGGTTGCATAATTTATAACTTATTGTTCTCGTCATATGTCCTTTGCAAATTGTAAACATCTTCATCCTCAAAATTATCGTGAGACAGTAACAAAGACATCAAAATTCAACAAAAAATCCTTTATTTATTTTTTCACAAGTATTCAATCAAAATGACCCAACAAAGGTACCAAAAATCATTTCCCAAGCAAGCTCCATCATTATTTAGCATTAAAAAAAAAACGTAATTCCTCCAACGTTGGGCAGTCGTGAATCACAAAAATAAACCAACTTGAATTGAGATTTTTTACATAAGGATATTCTGTCATCTAAAGTTGAATACAATTAGACCGGGTGCGTATACGTATTGAAGGACTGTAAATATTGGCTCCCATAATAACAATGACATGCCGATTCGAATTCCATTAATTTATCTGTTAATTAGTTGATTGACACTTGCAGATATTTCCCTCATAGTAATTTGCCTTATCTTTTGCTCAGATGTCATGAGATCTCCCTAATTTCTTAGATTTTGTAGCAAATCGCCTAAAAGTAATGCTTCGAATCAAGTATCAATTATTTCATATCTCAAGTTCAAAAAAAAATTATTTCATATCTCGGGAAAAGAAAATGTTCTGCCAAATTGGAGCAAGTAGTTACATACCAAAACTATTCCTAGTTAATTAATGGCCCACCGACCCGAAGTTCTCCATGACCGTCACTGAGACGAAAGGAAGTTATCTCATAGGCCAATTCAAGGTCACGTACATAAGGAGTACCAGAGGGGAAGAAAAAAGTTTGGAGAGAATTGGCAATCCTTATACCCTCAATTCTCAAATACTACGCCACTCATTGAGTGACCAATATTTAGCAAGCCGAATGGAGGAAGTCCTCTAGTCTCAATAGCGAGGAAAAGAGAAGACCCAACACAAGAAGAATATCCGCTTGGGATATTCAAATCTTCACTGTTCGTTCAGCCATTAATGACCTGGTACTGGAGAAAGGCAAGCAAATGTTACGAGGATATGCTGGCGTGTAATCCACATGGCCGAAAACCTAAAGACTCTTCGGTCAGAAGACAATGAAAATGAAGCTGACTATGAGCCAGGAGACGTCATTGTTGTTGACGGCGAAATGATGGACCGGATGTGGGCCTTGATCCCCGGCAGACTCCAGATGGTCATTAGAAAGTAAATTCCCCAATATGTGCAAGGGAAGGCCGAGGAGAGGTACTAATTCCGGAGGTCCATTACAACAAGAGAGGGGCAAACATAAAGACCACATCTACGCCCAGGCCTGCGTCAAAGAATCCATTTTGCTAATGTTATCCATATGGACCCCATCACCTACCCAAAGCCTATATCCCAGAATCATAAAGCTTCGAACATTCCAATCGAAATATCAGATCAGCCCCACATTGAATAGAGACCCAACCTGATCCCAAAAATCTAACAAACAAACTGAAATGGCACTAATTTTGCTCAACAAAAGAAAATCACGGAAATAAATAACTTCACACAGTCAACAATTTGTGCAGTTTGAACACTTTGAAGATTCCTCAAACCCCATGAAATTTGATACAGACAAGGTTATATAGTTGACACGCATCAGAAACATAGTGCTCACCCGCTGTCACATCACTTGAGCTGCAGCTATTTTGCCTGTGCTTTAACATTCCTTGCTGCTCCCTAGAGATCCAAATCCCTTTGAAAGCCCACTTTGGAGTCTAATTGCCAAGGTGCAGGAAAACCTGAATTCCCCAGAATCCTAAAGCTTCTCCATAATAACTCTGAACCCAGAATCCTAATGTCTTTATGATAACATCAGTAACATGTCTATAACTCCTACAAATCCTACGGCTATGGATTAAATTTGAACTCAATAGTCAATACCTGAGGATGTTTCAACTTCCATTAAACTAATCCAACCTATTCTAATGTTAAGCTGAAGCGAGTTCAACGATTTTGTCATTTCCAACACTTAACTATGCCCCAACCTGCACTGCTGGGCTTTCATATCACACTTATATGATCTAAGGCAAGCGCGCAAACTATAAGAAGCATATAATCCCTGTTCCTTTTACTGAGCTTTGGCCTTTGGTGTAACTAAAAACCAAGAGTAAATTCAAGCATGCAAGGGAAATAGAAACCTGAGGATCACTCATCCTGAAAACTATAAAGCTGGCCTTGGCCAAACTTGGCCATAAACGTCCTTTTTACTATATCGCCGATCCCAAGACCAAGGAACATCTGGAATGAACATACAAAAGAGTGAGAAGCATTCAATACGGAGAACAACACAGGAAAAGGTTGGAAGTAAAGTATGACCTTCAGAAGTGTACTGCGGAGGCGGGAGCTCATAAGGCACAGGTAAAGGAATCACTTGAGATGACTCCTCTGTAGTTCCTTTCCATCTCAGAGTTACTAGCTTTGTTTTTGACACTTCAGGATGTAACGATGATCCACAATCCTGAAGCTGACACAAATCAGAAATTTTGTTCTTGATTAATGTCACCAGTGATCACGAGTATATCAATCATTAGTTAAATAAGTGAAAGAAAAAGACCCAGTATTTAGTTCCGTACCTTTGATGGGCTACCAACTTTTGTGCAAGAAAATCGAGAACCAGGGGTTTTCTTTGCAGATGGTAAAAATAGTACACCAAGCTGAAATATATCCCAGGGGATGCACAGAGGCTCAAGAAGATTAAGAAAAAAATACAAAAAGAAAAGTTCCTCTACTTATAATTAATTTATAGTTCCCACAGTTGAAACATATTGTTGCTGAAGAACTCAATGTCAGGGACTATCAAATTATGCACATACCTCATAAGAACGGATCATCAATTGAGAATTATTCTTCTGCAAGGCCCCCCATGCTGCTTTGCTGAGGTTTGCTGAAGTTAACAGAAACCACCTGTTCAAAAGGCACAGGTGCTCGTTCAAATATCAAAACTGCAATGACTTCTTGAAGTACTTTTCTAAAATAGTTAGCCGAACAACAACTAAAACCGTATCAATCTGAAAGTAATCCTTACGCGAGGTTTTGACCACTATAGCGAGTGAATGTCTTTATATGTGGCATTGCACGGCTGAACAATTGAAAATAATTTCAAGGTTAGAGAAGAAGAGAACACAAAGCGTACCACAAGTGGCGCTTAAAGGGGTATATACTAAAGTAACGCAGCCACCTTGGTTGTTTGCCCATGGAATCCAATTAAAAATGCCCATGGGATCTAATTTAAACACTATAAGCAATTATTTCATTATTGCCCATTGCACCATGAATGACAAAGAAACATACCTGCGGCCAGTATGCGTAGCTCTCCACTTTGCCCAGTATTTCTTCAGAAAATTTTTCTCCACATTCTTTAATGGGCTAGGAATGGCATTTCCAGCAGCATAACCCTGCACCAAAGTAAATCTCTTAATGCAGGAAGTGCAAATATCTAACCAGACAACCAAAAATTTACACAATCAGAGAAGAATTACTTGACTCCATTTTGTGCTTGCCGTATTATGAAAAGAAAGAAGCGGCTTGATCCTCCTTAAAAACTTTGTAATAAAGTCAATGAAATAAAACTCCTTAAACTTAGTCCAGTGCCTTTTTTTTTTTTTGACCATCAGTCCAGTGAGATTTATGATGTTATGAACTGGTCAATTTCTAGTACCTTACAATGATAGCTTAGAAGAAATAGGAACTAGTGGAATCTCACAGAGGTGGCTGGCCCCAAAATCAGGATTGTCCATTGCCCATCGGTTACTAAATTTGGCTAACAGTTCGACGCAACCACTAGTGACCAGCTATCGAAGATGGTAGTCAACCATCAGTCAGCTTAAGCTATGGTCCAAACTATTTGGAAGACAACCAAAGATTCTAATGTAGCAATGCAAGATAAGATGAAAAGGCTCAAACAGGTGACCTGTTTTCCAGTACCTCTAAAGAGCATCTGACGTCTTCCACAGTAGGCCATATCATTAGTGGCTCTCCAAGACCAAGAGGCATTTTGCCCTCTGAAAATCCAGATGACATGGACGTAGTAAATTCAGCCATCCACTTTTCATCAAGTGAACCAAGAGAGGAGAACTTCAATAAGAGAAAAGAATTTATCAATTTACCAGATCTCTGTAGTGGAATTATCACCATTGTTGAGATACAAAATCATAAAGCAGAGTACCAGCTTCAAATAATTTCTCTCTAATTTCGTAAGTTGGGGACAGTAAAACAATTCGAATTTTCAGGTCATATAAAAATGGCCACATCTTGTGACGTAAACCAAAATCATAAAGCCTTTTGGCTTAAATGGAACACGTCCACCAAGTACTATAAGCTGCAATGCAACTGACCACCTGTGTAACACTTTATTGATGAATATCATCAATTATCATATGACAGTTATACCACCAAAAGAGGATACCTGACCTGGTAGACAAGAGGGGAATTTTTAAATTCTTTGTCAAAGGTGCATTCTTGGAGAACAGTATGTAGTTTCACATGCCCCCACTTTTTCAGATTCGCACCAGTATGGTATCCAGGAACAGATGCAATCAACCTTACCTACTAATTGCAGAACCAGATTTTAAAAATATATAATAAAAAAAAAATTAAAATAGCCCATCAACAGTGAGGAACTCAAAGGATGTACCATTGAAGTTGAATAATCAAATTTCTTGAAAAAGGCTGGATTGATAAGGAAGTTTCCAATTGGTGGTAACTGGGCACTAAATTCTGGCCACTGCACATGTTCAAAGGCAAGGACTAAGCATAAAAGAAAGGGTGGCATTCCACCTTCATAAATGACATAGATGATAATACCTTCAACGCATTGAGATAATCAACCAAGTCATTTTCAAACCCAGACCGTTCAGTTGGATTATTTTCATCCTTCCAAGGGAAATCTTGCATCCACAAACCTTGACTTTTATTGTTCCAGTCAACATATATTAGATTTGCTGTGTGTACAATTATTCTCACTCCTCGAGGGTAGACAAGAAGCATGGCCTTCGAATGGTGTGTTCCAAATGAAATTGGCAGTGGGGGTTTGTGCAATATCCAATTTGCAGGCTTCTTTCTCTAAACAATAATTTGACCAATGAATTTGAATTCTGGGTGTTCAAATAAGAAGATCAGAACAAATATGTAACCGAAGACCACTATCAACACAATAAGAGGCTAACCTTCATATGTTCCAATGTACCATCACCCTCCCCATGGACAACCATGACATGTGGAACTTTTGCAAGTGCTGGGCATGCTGCACCAGAAAAATGAAGCAATGAACAAATGGCATACCAAATACATATCAGCTCACCTAAAATAAAGCAGAAACGACAAACCAGGAGACTATAGCAAGCAATTGAAAGCAGATGGCACACCTAGCAGGGAGAACAACTTACCAGACATCAACCAATCAATATCCACCATGTAATTTGAGAGGATAGCAACAAGGATATCTCCCTAACCCAGAAAAAACAATTAAGCTCTTATATATAACCAAGTTGTGTTTCATGCTTCTGTACCAGAAAATAAAACCCCAAGTAGACACTACTCATAAATGGAAACCAATAAATAACAAAATAAAAAAAAGATTACATGAGCAATGATCCACACAACATTATCACCTGAATCACATCGGTTATAGAAACACACGATGTGTTAGCCCAGGGCGGTAGCTCTTTCACTCTCAAAAGCCGAAATGTGGATGGCAATTTGTCATCTGGAATGCGAAAATCACGAATTGCCTCCTCATTATCTTCTACCCCATTGCCTTTCCCCTTAACCTACAATTCCAGGCCGTAAATAGGAGCAACAAACAGGTGCCAGCTTTAATTTCTGATATCACATAATTCAGCACAAATTTCCACACCTTTGAAACACCAGAGGGTGTGACATCATTTCCAGATTCCCCTCGAATTTTCTTTCGAGAAAACCGCTCGTTCTCGGTGACTTGTTTTCCTTCATTGGAAGCTCTCTTTTGCGAGCCATGAGCAGCAAGCACATACTTGTAGAAATGGTGGCCAGGTATCAACTCTATAATATCACCGCTTCTGATGCAAGCTTTGTCTCCAGGACTCAGTTTCTTCCTCTTACCGCCCGATTTAACCACCACCGGATTCGTACCTTGCTACAAGTGTTTTTGTTCTCTCTATGAGATTTTACTAATTTAATTGTTCTGTTGGGATAAAAAAAAAAAAAAAAAGAAGAGGAGGGACAAAAAAAAAAAAGGATTACCACGGTTAAGTTGACGGAGGGGGCGGAGTCGGGGGAGGCGGTTAACGTAAGGTGGTTGCGGCTGAGTCTCTTGTCCGGTACGGGAATGTTGTGGCGCCCGATGGTATTGGGCCCTCTAGAGAGGGGCAGTTTAGGAATCGAAGTGTCTTCTTCCTCTGAATTCTGTTTCAGGGGGACTAGATAACCAATCTTTCGTACATCAAAAACAGAAGATGGTGAGAAGCATTGGAAAGAGGGATAAAATTACACACTACACTACACACAAAGTAAGCTAGAAACAGGGACTGTGATTATTTTTGCACCTGAGAAGAGACGGTGTGAGCCATTGTTACATGAGAAATAGTAACTCTTAGAAATTTTGGCAGCACGGGGAAGAGAACTTTGCTCTTGGTTTTGTGATTCTGTGGAATCAGGAGACTAGGAGGGAGAGAAGCTTCCCAATTCTGTTGCTTCCTGAGAGTTTAGCGCATGGAGGAGACACGTCGGGGTTCAACATAAGTACCAGGGGTACAAGAATCGCTGGCGGATTGTACCTGCCAAACGGCGCCGTCGCACTAAATTTACATTATCCACATACAGTCACAGATACTGATAATTATAGCTTGTTTTCTACAACTCCATTATGTATTTGGTCAAAACCGATGAGAGTTTATGGCGGCTTTTGTTTCTTTCGCACGTCTGTGTCAAACCAAATTCGTGTTGTGCGTTATGAGATTTACGAACATAAAACTAAAATGCTCGTAAAGTTGCTGTCAAAACATGGTGGATGCTTAAAACTAAAGAATTCGGAAAGTGAGCAACAATAAGTGCTCGTTTGCCCTTGTTAAGGGTAGAGATCATTTGTAAAATTTTTACTACAGCACGTATGAAGCATTACTATATCATATGTATTGGTCAGTTTTCACAACAAAACTGTGGTATCAGTGTTTGAATTTGCATCTAACACGTAAAATCAACTATCTCCGGCGTTTGGATTCCTTCCGCATCTCTGCAAGGTAGCTCTCCAGGTTTTGCTTCTGCCACAAACGTCTTTGAACAAGATCTTCCTTTGTTGATTCATCTAGACACAATAATGGCAAGAGTTTAATGATCAAAATGAAGCTCCATAGTACTAGAAGAAACACACACAACATAACAACAATGAAAGAAAGGAGTAGCTTAGCTAATCACTATAATCCTCAGAAACAGTCTGTTGTTATCACTGGTTCCATTACATATAACCCAAATGGTACAAGCAGAAACATGAGAGAAAAACGTATTTATATACTCATCCAACTTGCCATCCAATCTTTTGATATTCAGACATTTGGTTATAACAGAAAATATCAGTTTTATAAATCTACGGCAGCGTATTGTCCCTACCAATTTGAAAGAATAAACTTAGCCACCTAATTTATAAATGAACAAAAGATTTGCTTAATACCTAAACAATGTTCACATCAACCTTTATTTCAATATGTTAGAAGAAGAAAGGACTAAGAATTTTACTTACCAACGGTTTCCCACGCATCAATGGGCACTCTCAGGGACCTTTGGGTAAGATAAGAGGCATCTTCCCACGTATATGGCGCTTTTTTCACCGTATATCTCCAGAACCAGCAGCCATTCCACAATAATATCTAAATCAACAGATAAACAAATCAGTAGCCATTATATATATATATATTCCACTGTTTTTTTTTAAGATAAAAGCAAGTAAAAAAGAAACAGACAAACAAATGAAAAGCTTGCACTTCTATATTCACAGTTTCAGCTTAAGCACAAATAGACTACTTTTAACCACGAATAGAATATTAGTTGTTGAAGAAAAGGGATATCAAGATTCACATTCCAACCTTAGCAATCGTGTAAGGTAACAGTAAACAGCGAACACCAACAAGTTCCCAGATGGACGGCTTTTGAGCTCCTTTTATGTCAAGTTCAAGCTCTTTGCTAAGATCTTCCTCCATTTTCCTGCCACAATAAAACATCAAACTTAGTCAGGACAAGAACATAAGAATTATGGATAAAATAGCCCAAAATCACAAAAGCTATCTCACAAAATCACTGCATTAAAAGATTTACAAGAACGGGTCAACAGAATTAAAGCTCCATCAATCAATAATATGAGTTCACAAGCTCACACCAATTAGTTAATATATCTAGTGATGAAAGATCAATAAACATCCTACTTGTCCATTTGCTTGTTACTCTTCTTCTTAGTCGTAGTACCTCCACTCCGTTCAAGTTCCAGGGCCCGGAGTCTATTTTTGTATGCAGGAGTCTTCTTCACCATCGCTACAGCCTACAACAATAAAAGGGAACCAAAGAATCAAATTTAGAGAAGTAAGATAAACCGCTGAACCTTGATGCAGACATGCAGCGGCAATACATGATAATGTGACCTTGATGCAAAGTATGTTGCAAACTCATACGAGCTTCAATTGGAAATAAATTATCCCCGGAATAAAATTTTATGCAATCTAAAAGCACAGCACTTGTCATATATGTCTCTTGATGCTCAGGTAACATCAGCCATGGTAACAGTAAGAGATTTTCTGGTAAATGAAAACTAAAGCTGCAAGTTTCTGTCCTGGGCAAGAGCCCATAATCCTACTGGTCAGACATGTACTGAACTTTAATCACATTTTAAGTCTGGTTCACATGAGACAATACCTGGTTATACCTTGTCAACTGATTCAAATATTGAAATCCAGAGAGAACCAGAAGAAGACCAATCAGGACATAGCGAGGATCCTATAAAAAGTGTAGATACCGATGTTAGTTGCACAATGTGAGTAAAGGGTAGCTTCATCAGCCAGCTCGGTGATACAGTAAGTGAAGTCTTACCGTCTTGTGTCCATAATATGCACGATAGTACCGAGCTGTATTGTAAAACACCTGAGAAGTAAAGGACAAAAACCTTAGCAATATAGCATATAGATAAACTGAAGTCAATGAAACCCTAAGAAGTAATTATTGCACATAACCCAAAAATAAAACAGTGCATAAGATTCGAGTCAAAAACGCCCATGGACTGATGGAAGAAAAGGATGGCAGAGTTTGTGAGAATCAAACAATCCAGTATTTGCAGATGTAGACCAGGATATTCAGCTGACAATGTTTCACACCAGCATTATGTAGTCATAAGCATAGTTCTCCACTAGAAACAGCAGAAAAGATGTAGTTAAAGACTAAACTAGGTTCTCACTACACATCATAATTTCATGCAGCAAAACTTAAGCTGTATGCAAGCTGAACAGAGAGTTGCAATAGTTATCACTAAAACGTCTAAAATACATAAACCACGAGAAACAACAAAAAACTAAGTAAAGGGTATCAAAGGCACCTCTTCTGGATGTGCAAGAGCATAATCATACTGCTCCCGCGTGGCTTCATCTTTCAAAATCTGCACTCGAAGAATCCCATTTCAGCACAAATTCAGCATCATCGGGGTAACAACTGGGACCAGAGTACATTGAAATGCAGAAATTGGACAGAAACACAAAAATAACAAACCGAATGGGATAATAGCATCGGGAAATACTGAGTTAGCACATAAAACATGCATCACATCCGACACAAACACAGAAAATTACACCCAGAATTACACTATGAAATCAAGACACTGAATTAGAAGGAGAAGCAGTACCTCATAAGCATTCGCAATTTTCACAAACAGCTTCTTAGAATCCGGATCCGGATTTTTGTCCGGGTGGCTAACCAATTAAAACAAAATAAACAAATGTAAGTTATCCTGGACTTAATTGCCGCTTCAAATCAACAGAACAAAGAACTCTTACTATTTCAAAGAGAGCTTGTAGTAAGCTTTCTTAATCTCCGAGGCATTCGCATTTTGAGAAACCCTAGAAATGTAGGAATATCGGTCAATCAAACAGAAGAAAAATAAACAAAAATGAATAAGCAGAGAAAGCAAAATACGAATAAATTAGGGAGGGAGGGAAGGGGAGCTGAGAGCTGACCCCAGTAGATCATAGCAGTCGTCTTCGTCGCAGTAAATGGCGGATGATGGAGAGATGGCGATAAACAGCAGTAGAGCTGATAGGAGCGCGCACCACCGAATCGATGCCGGTGGCGCCATCGTCTCTCCGGCGGTAACTTGGGGTTGTTTTTCGGTTCCGTGATTGGTCTGCTGTTTTCTTATTGGAGAGGTTGTACCGTTTCGCTTCTGCACTCTTTTTTTCTTTCTTTCTAGTGCACACTTTTTTTTTTTTTTTCTATTTAATCTCTTTTGACCTTTTTATTTTTTTACATTGGAAATTTCCCATTACCCAAAAACTCTGATTAGTTACTACTTAGTCAGTCCCACTATCAAACTTATAATCCCCAAATAAAACTGAAAGAAGATGCCACTAAGTAATTCAGAGAAATTCCATAATTGTCATTTTTTTTCATTTCTTTTTTTGTCATTTTTGTCAATCTTTCTTTCAATAATTAATAAACAAATTATATCAAATGACATCTAAAATTGAATTTATACAATACTTAATTATTTTGTTGTTTTATTATAATCCTGATCTACCTTAAATCCCATCCCTCTCTTTGGGTTCAAACCCAAAATATCAACAAAAATGGAGCAACTTGACCTGTTGATGATATGCCACCACAACAATAGTCATTGTTTTACTTCAAAAAAAAAAATTATGTTGTATTATGATTAAAATGGTAGTCCGAGTTGAATTAGATTTTGAATCATGAATTAATTAAGTGATTGGATTCTGAATTTAGCTACTGTTCCAAAAGAAAAATTAATAACCGTCTAGATGGATTAGAATCATAAAGAGATGTGGAAATCTTTCGATTGTCTCGGTATTCTCAGTTTCATTAAATCCATAATAATTTAAGAAAATAATATGTATTATTCAAAAAAAGAAAAACGGTTAGACAATGTTGTGCCAGTTTTCGCAGATCCACAGGCTCAAAATTATACTCGATCCACAAAAGCTGTGCTCCACAAGAACTAGGCCCTGAAAGGCAGGAAGAAACTATTATAGTGTCTATGTTTGCTCAATCTCGAGACCAGTATGAGATTTCAATGGGTCCATAAAGCTGTACTCCACACGAGCGAGGCCCATAATGTTAAGGAGTACAATATATTACATTATTTTTTTAGCCGAAATATTTTATATTATTCACAAAGAAAAATCGGTGGTCTTGGCTCCGTTCAGCGGAGACACAAACGAAACGACGGCTCTCCATGAATAATTTTGGTTTGTGTGTTAGAGGCGGTGGCAGTAGCATAAAATAGAGGTTGAGAGTTGAACTCAATTGTAGTTGGGGATTTTTTTTTTTCATTGTAGTTGTAATCTTTTTTGATTGGGCAGAACATTGGGCTTTAAGAGAAAAACTACAAAAGTTTTGGCCAAAATTGTAACAGCCCGGGTAATTTTTACGTTTTTACGACACCGTAAAATTTATTTTACAGTCATTCACCATTAAAATTAATCATGGGTAATTAATTTATGGTAATTCGTGCGTCAGATTCCGAAACCGAGCCTTGTCCCATGCTCGGAATTTTTCTATGGATTTTCCGGACCGAGTTGGAATTTTTCGGGTCCAGGAATCTTCAGAAAAGTCGGGATTAACCCCGAGTTATCGGACCAAAAATAAGGTCAAGGGGTTACATTAGTTATTTTCTGGTCTGGACGGGATACGACCCACAAGCTGCACAGCACTAGGCAGCCGCCACCCACTGTGAAGCTTGTGAGTGGACTGTGCCACCCGTGCTTCGCCAGTTGTTGCCCGTGAACTTCCTTTTTTTCTTCCTTTCCTGCACCCTCTCATCATTTTCACTTTGCCTACAACCACCCCATTCCCTGCAATTTCCGTAACCTTTCCCCTGCGACCAAACCGATTATAGGAAAATAAAAAAAAAAACAACAACACATACACCACCCAGGAAACGCCGCCGTTTCCCTCCCCTTCTCCCTTCTTCTTTCCTTTTTCTTTCCTCCTGCCGCTGCCGTCAACCCGCCGCCACCGTCAGCACCTCACGCATCTCCACCACCATCCTCCCTCGCTCGCCCCGCCGCGCAGTAGGGACGAGACGGAAGCCTCGCCGCCCTCCTTCTCCCTTCCTCCGGTCTTCCTCACTGCAGATCCGCGAGCAGAGCCGGCAGACCCGCTCCTTTCCGCCCGTCGTCAGCCGCAGCAGGAAGCGCCGCCAGCCGCCTCCACCTCTTCCGCGTCGCCTCCCTCGTCACCGACGCCTCGCCATCCGCCGCTCGCGCACTGCCGTTCGTCGCCGCCCGAAGAAACCGAGGTGAGCCATCCACCAACCCGTGGATGTGTGCTCGACCCATCTCACACGCCGGGCCGTGGCTCTGGCTCGGGTCGGCCCGGACGCGCGCCTGGGCTGTGTTGCTGATGGGCTGAGGACTAGCGGGTCGGGTTGTTGGGCTTGCGCCTGGGCTCCTGTGTGGGCCTAGGTGTGGCCCTGTGTAGTGGATGGGCTTGGACTAATGGCCCAGTCCGAATTTAAAAAAAGAAAAGAAAATATAATTTTGGGAATAATAACCTGGAAATAAAAATAAATTGTGAAAATAATGTTTTGGGGAAAATTTGGAGAAATAATATTCTGAAAAATAAAAATAGATATAATTTTGGGTATTCTGGAGAAAAATATAAATGAGATAAAAAAATAGTAGAGAAATTAAATTGAGGAGATAATTATGGAAAAATAATAATAATAATAGTAATTAATAATTTTGGAAAGTACATACTTGTAGAAATAAATATGGAAAGGGTATTAACAAAGTAGGTATTGTACTAGAATAGTATTCGGGTACAAGTATAAGTGTAGTATTATTTTAGACACTGGAAATAAATGGCGAATGATGATGATAATGGAGAAAAAACCCGGGAAAGTAACCGAGACGAGTTCGTATTTAATTTCCGGTATACAGTAGTAGCATGACATTGCATATCACTTATGTGTGCATATTATTTGTTTGATATAGGAGTTGATAACGAGCAGATACCTGAGGAACCGGACTTTGAGTCTGTGGGGCATTTCCAAACTTGATAATCGGCTAAGGTGAGGATGGATTGAAGCGCCCCGACCCGTATTTACCGTAACACAGTAAACACGTGCCGAAACTATTCATTATGATAGAACAGACAGTACAACGTGCAAATACTATACAATAGCAACTATCAATACATCTGTCACCCACACTCGGGGACCATTATTCAAACCCAACACAGTGCTCTCAGCAGCAGCAGATAGTATCAGTAATATACATATCACAGGAAATCAGCAATACAGCAATATAAGCAATAGAATAGCAGCGGAAGTCTTATGCACATGCATCGGTGGTATGGATCCGGAGTCAGGTGGAGAAGAAAGCAGCAGCCATCGAACGTCGTACCTGAACTACGGAAACAACTTAACCTACGGGATGAAACCCCGCAGGCGAGGGGTGAGTCCGAAGTGCTCACCGACCAAGGATAAACAGTGATATGCAAGCAACCGTAATACTTAAAAGCAAACACAGATAAGCAACAACATATCAACAACTGAATCAAGGCCAAAAGAATGCTTAATTATTATTACCAATTTTATCTTCCGGGCCCCCGTCACTGGACAAGCTAGGGTCGTACCTGGTAATCAATTAATTCCGGATGCTAGGTCAAACCAATCCTCATATCAATCAACCGGATATTCGGCATATCCGAGCCACCGCGGATATTCGGCATATCCGAGCCACTGCGGATATTCGGCATATCCGAGCCACTGGGTATTCGGTATACCCCAACCTCAGGCGACGTCATGCCAACCAGATATTCGGCATATCTGAGCCTCTGCGGATATTCGGCATATCCGAGCCACCGCGGATATTCGGCATATCCGAGCCACTGGGTATTTGGTATACCCTAACCACAGGCATGACGGGCCAACCAAACCAAAAACCGACCATAGCATCCCAGAATTAATTTTCAAACCATCGGGTCGTACCACTACTTTCCACATGACAATTATAACAACATCTCAAATCAATTCCAATCTCAATTCCAATTTCTTTTCACAATTTCCACAGTCAATAGTTCAACATCAATCTCAGCATGTTATCCACAGAATCAATATCACAGTCCAAAAGTAACAATAATATCCACAGCAGATATTCAGCCAACAATCAACAATTCAGCAGTTCAATCGAACAACAAAGCACACAAAGTATTACAGGCAACATAACAAGGGTTATCCATCCTCACCTTAGCCGATATCAATTATGGAATTGCTCAGCAAGTTCCAAGTCCGGTTCCTCAGCAAATTGTTCGTTGTCAACTCCTATATCAATCAATAATATGCACACATAAGATGGTATGCAAATGCCTTGCTAATACTGTATACCGTATATTAAATATAAACTCGGCTCGGTTACTCTCCCGGATTAATTTTCCGTGATTATCATCATTCACCATTTATTTCAAGTGTCAAAAATACCCTTCTATACTTTTTCCTATACCCGGGTACTATTCCGGTATTTTACTACCTTGATAATACCCTTTCCAAAATTTATTTCCTAGGTATGTACTTTCCAAAATATCATTTCTACAAATTATTATTTTTCTTTCATACCATATAATATTTCCCAAAATTATTTCCTTATACACATATTTATTTTCCTTAATCTACCATATATATTATTTTTTTCCAGTATATCACCTCCACAGATTATTTCTACTTCCCCAAGTTATTATTTCCAAGACTATAATTCCTATTTTTATCATTTTCCCTCCACTTTATTTCTTTTTCAGATTTCTTTTTCTCATTTTCTCTTCTTCTTCTTTTTTTTTTTAAATCGGGCTGGGCCAAGTCCAAACCCAGCCCAAGGCCCAAGCTAAGCCCAGGCGCACAGGATCAAGGCAGCCGGCCCAGGCGCACAAAACCAGCCCAGACCCGCGCCAGGCCCAGCACCCACGGTCTCAGCCCAATAAGCCCATAAACAATATCCAGATTCAAAGGCACCAGCCCGACCCGAGACCCGGTCGGATCCACCCGACCCAACCACGGACTACCCGGATTGTTAACGGCCAAACTCACCTTGGTGCAGATGGCCGGCGACGCGAATGGCACGGGCGACACAGCCGGCGGGACGACGCGGCATGATGGGGACGAGCAGGCGACGAGGCGGGAGCGGTGTACGGCGGGGGGAAGGCGACTGGAAGGAGGCGACAGCAGCTTCGTCGATTCGCAGACGGCGAGGAAGGTCGGACTGGTCGCAGCGGCGGCTTGCGGCGACAGGAAGGAAAGAAGGCGGCGTTCACGGCGGTGGCTTCAGGTGGCTGCGACGAGGAAGTGAAGGGGAAGGGGGAGGGTGGCGAGCGTTGGTGGTGGCGGCTCCGGTGGTGGTGCTGCCGTGGAGGAAGAAGAAAAAAGAGAAGGTAGGGGTGGTGGTGTTGTAAAACGACGGCGCGTAAGGGCTGGTATGTGTTTTCTCTTTTTTTTTTCTTTGTATTTCTTCTTCTTTTTTTTTTCAGATGGCTTGTTTGAATTTTGCTGGTACTGGAAAGTTGAAAATAAAGTGATGATGGTGGTGTGCTTGAAGGCAGAAGAAAAATTAGTTTATACGAAGCAAAATTATTGATAAGTCACAGGCTTAATAGGAATTGGCGGCTGAATAATTGAACTTCAATTATGCAGTTACTATGCTGCATGTGAAGTGTGGCCCACCTGGACCAGAAAATATCCGGTATACCCACTTATCTTATTTCTGGTCCGATAATTCGAGAATAATCTCGGCTTTTCCGAAGATTCCCGGACCCGGAAAAATCCCAACTTGGTCCGTAAAATCCGCAGAAAAATCCCGAACGTGGGGCCATGCTCGATTTCGGAATCCAATACTCAATTTACCATAATTTAATTACCCAAGATTAAAAATCAATGGTAAATTACTGTACATTAACTTAAACAGTCCCGGTAAAAATGAAATTTTACCTGGGCTGTTACATGGATAACCTTGGATATGTGCCTGTAATACTGTGTTTAATTTTGTTGTTTGAATGAACTATTGAATCGATTATTGGCTATTATATGATTGCTATGGAAATTGTTGATGATTATTGTTTGCTATTTATTTGCTGTGGATTTTGCCATGATGTTGCTGGAATGTGTTGTTGGTTTGTGATATTGTGAGTAACCATTGAGCTGTTAATTGTGAGAATATAGTGATATGAAATTGTTGGCTGGTTGAACTTGAGAAATAATCTGAGATGATAAAAAGTTGAGTAATTGATGATAGAGTAATGGAATCGGAATTGAATTTGAGATGATGATATAATTGTCACGTGGAAAGCAGAGGTACGACTAGATGGTTAGAGACTAGTTCTATGGTGTCATGGCCGGTTTGGTTGGTTGATGGGGATGTTGATCCCGGATGATGTTGTTATTGGGATGTTGATCCCGGATTTGTGATATTGGGATGTTGATCCCGGATTTATTGTTATTGGGATGTTGATCCCGGATTGTTGGTATTGGGATGTTGATCCCGGATTGTGATATGGCCTGACATCCAGAATTAGTTAATAACCAGGTACGACCCTAGCTTGTCCAGTGACGGGCCCGGAAGATAAAATTGGTAATAAAAATAATTAAGCATTCTTTTGGTCTTGGCACAGTGGTTATGGTAGTTTTCTTGTGCTGTGATTGTTTGTGCTTACTGTTGTGATTGTTGTGCTTACTTCGAAAGTATTACGGTTGAATATATATCTCTGTTTACCCTTCGTCGGTGAGCACTTCGGACTCATCCCTCGCCTGCGGGGTTTCATCCCGTAGGTTTGATTGCTTCGTAGTTCAGGTATGACGTACGATGGTTGCTGCTTTCTTCTCCACCTAATTCCGGATCCATACCTCCGCCGCATCTGCATTTAAGCCTTCCGCTGCTGTGTCGTATATGTTGCTATATTGCTGCTATCCTTTATTGCTTGGGTGTTGTCTACTGAGTTATGTTGCTGTTAATACGAGTGGATTGAATAATGGTCCCCGAGTATGGGAGACAACTGTAACATGGTGTGCTGTTGTATTTAGATTTTATGTGTAGTATTTTACTGCGATGTACTGTCTGACCTGTTAATCAGAATAGTTTCGGCACGTGTTTACTGCGTATGGTAAATACGGGTCGGGGCGCTTCAAAAATTATTTATATAACTCGGAAAAAGATAATGTACCTTAGCTTTATGAATATTGAAAAAACACAATCAGGTTCGTGAGTGTATCGAATAGTGTCAACCTCGAGCTTAGTAAGGCCGAACCAAGTTCGAGTAGCTCGTACATGCCTATTCTTACATCCATCATCATTATCATAAAAAATCTTTTGGTACATCAAAATCCTAAAACTATTCATGTCCAATCCCAACTATACTACCAATAATGTTATTATTATATTAAAATTTGATTATACACAATCCATTCATATTTTTGTGTACGAGATAATTTAGGAAAAAAATAAACATTAAGCTGGTGGAAAAAGAAATTTCTAAAGATAAAATAAATAATCTTACACAGAGGGAAACCTCCAAGATATTTTAGTTAATATAGACAAGGGTTCATAACAAATCAAAATTGAAGAGTTTCCGTTGTTTAATATTCATCATCTCAAGATATTTATGACTTACTATTGAAAGATATCACTGCCAGAAAAGGAACTAACTATTAAGGATACTTTTTTTTTGTCACATGCAATGATTCAACTATTAAGAGATTGATAGATATTTTGGGGGGTACGGTCACATTGTCGAGATCATTTCATCGTTGCCAACCACATAAAGCTATGATGCAGAATCTTCACCAGCCGACTTATTTACAATAATTGCTAAAAGAGAAACTGAGCCAGGTATGCAAAGATTTGCATTTTTGGTGAGCAGTAGTAACGCCACAAGTTGCCCGATATTGGTGATAAGGTACGCATGAGTCCATGACTTCCATCTTGTCCTTGCTATTTTCCAATGATAGGATGCCATAGTTGCAGTAAGTGGTAGACTTAGTCCTTCATTTTTCCCAATCGCTTTGTAGTGATGTTGAAGATGCGGTAGTTATATACCCATTCACTTGCTTGAAATTTTTCTATTTGTTATTAGAGGACGGATTTCTGCGGCCGTAATGATCATGCGCGCGATCCTTAACACAAATTAAGACAAGACCGATAGAGTTGCACTTGCTTGTAAGAGGTATTCTCCGCCAGGTGTTTAATAACTAATGGAGAACAAGAAGAATTTTTTGCACACTATTGGTTCTGTTTCCATTTCTAAAATTTAGAAAGTATGTTTTTCGCCGGTAAAAGTTGTACATCTTTGGAAAGGTTGCATGTGTATCAATATTTTATATTATTCACATAAGTAGTATATATTAGAGGTTGATTGAGTGAGTGCCTCTCCTTACCTGTATCTGCTTCAATTACCGTTCATGGTTGTTTAGGAATAATCAGTCTAGTTATAACCCTACATGCAATTTGGCATAAAGCACAATGTATAGCAATCGACAAGGTGGGTGGGTATTTTGCGGCCTTTGTTAAGTGCCAACTACCACGAACAGGTTCAATTCGACATTATTAATCAACAAACAAAGGTAATGAGGAAAGCTAAGATGAAAAAGTTTAACATTACCAACACTATACATGATAATATGTATATGATGAAGAATTGATGAGGATATAAAGAATTAGACTTAAAAGGAATTGAATAAGCATCACCCACATGATTTTTTAGGAGGGGGGGCTGAGCAAATGGACGAAACGTGGCTACACAAAGGAGTGCCAAATGTGTGCCAAAAGGGGTAGGGGGGGGTTAAAGTTGAATTGGGGAAGTTGACAAGGGCCGAACCTTAGGGGTCTATAATGATTGAGGGCTACGAATCTGGGCACAGACATATATGTATCTACACCAATCATAGAAAAAAAAAGGTCTCAAACAAAAGACACCACCTCCTGATAAGCCCATTTGCCACCACTCACTTTGACGTTAGACCCATGAATGATCAAAATACCACAATAAGAAAGACACGAGGGGTGACAGGTAAAAACGACATGGCAATCAAATCCCGGTGCATTGCACTGCAGTACTGCTTTTGACAATTTCACCACAGTCGGGCCATTATTATTATGAGTCCCTCTTTCACTCCCATCGACCGTACCGATTCGTCGTCGTGGCTAATTGGAACACAGGTATTCTTTTCGTGGACGGTTGCCTTGCCGACCCTCCTCCAATGATTTTGGTAGGGTTGGATTCTGTGAGGTTCGTGAATTTGTTATATGTACTACCACTTACTAGTAGTATATGTGGTTGGTTAACCTCCCCCAATTCAACTCGTTGAATCTTCATGTTGGTTCTGCTTGTATTCTTTGAACGTAAATTATCATCATTACACAAAAGAATTAATTTAAAGACTAGTTCTTAAAAAATTTATTTAGTAACCAACTTATTTTAAAGCAAGAACTTTTATGCATCTTACAATTGAAAAACTTTCAATGTCCAACTCCATACATCCACTTGTTTTTTTTTAATGAATCTATGTTCCCATATATATAAAGTAAATTATTTTGTATAAATCTAAGTAATATTAGCTCTTGAGTCTTGAGTGAAAAGTAGAGTTTAAATATCAAGTTGCTGAAAATGGGTTTAGATTTAACTCATGAACATTAATTCAAGTGAGCAATGTTATTAAATCCGGACTGCCAGACCACTGGGTTGGTTCTCCAAATTAATAATTTGTTCACAAAATTACGATTGAACCTGGGTTTGCAACTTTTTACTTGGAAAAACTGCAATTTGGCAATTTGGTGGCCTAATCAGGTCAACCTCCAGTTCAGGCTTAATAACATTGCAAGTGAGTGTTTAGATCGCCGGTTCAGGCTTAATAACATTGCAAGTGAGTCTTTAGATCAAGTTTTGAATTATAAGAGAGTTCGAACCCCATCTATTGTATCCCATGATAGGTACTCCCTCCATTTCATATTAATTGTGGTTTAAGGTTTTTGGCACAAGGATTAAGAAACCACTCATTAACTTTGATTCCAGTAAAAACTAGGCAACTACACGTGTTATACACGTGTTTGTGTGCTGATTGATTTATACCGTGTTGCTCACGGATATTTAGTTAATCTTACCGAATGAGACAAAAGCAATTGAAAATGTATTTCCTGCTCTAAAATACGAATACTAAAATAGGAATAGTACAACTATACTGAGAGCATTTGAAAGCTTATCTTGAATCTCCTCGAAGGTTATGTTGTTTGTCTTGGATTTTATTTCTTGATTGTGGATGAAGCACAAATTTTTGATTTTACCCTGAAAATTCAGAAGTTTAACTATGCATAAGTAACCAATTCTCTAAAACATGAAGCATGGTTTTGTTTAGTTGTGAAAAAAAAAGAGAGATTAACTTAGTAATACGATCGCCATAGTTGTGGTTTTCCTCATTTTATAGCACAAGAATTGATTGTAACATTAAATATATATGACCTTTAGTTTTCAAGAAACATTTCATAATTTGATGGATGCTTGCGACTCTAAATTTTCTGCATTTAATTTTTTTTAAGCTCAATTATGCCTTCTCATTGCTCCTTTACGTTCCCTCCAGCAATTTACACACAAATAATTAATTTAGAATTAAATATAGAATATTAAAAGTTTTTTCTATTAAATTCACTAAATAATATATTAACTATTTTGTTGACAAAATTAGTTCCCACATGTCAATTTTTAGAGAGCTACTTGTCAACACCAGAGATCTAGGTCTCTGATTTAATATATTTATATAGATTGTGATAAAAATACTAAATTAACCCTTTTATTAATTGTTTATTTTTTCAATACTTATCTTTTTAGATCTTATCACTAGGAATTTGAAACAAATAACAATTCCTAGAACGACAAATTAATATGAAATGGAGAGAGTAATTAGTAAGTATCACTAGCAGCTAGGAGGTAATCAATGAGTGGGAGGTTATCAATGAGTGCCACTCAGGCTTTTTGAGCCCAAAAGCTGACCATAAACTTGGGATACCTTTTACTTAACCTAATTTTTTCTTTAACCGGAAAAATCTTAATATTTTGTGTATGTATTTGAGCGCTGCAATATTTTCCCCCTCCTCGGCACCCGTTGCTGTCTCCCTCCAGGATTTGTATACTTCAAAGTTTAAACTTGAATTCAAAAAAAAAAAACCCTCGGCCGGCTTGTTATGGGCAGAGGCGGATTTAGGGAGGCCAACAAGGGCCATGGCCCCCTCAACTTCACAATAATTGAAATTTTGTAACCTTATGATAGTATAAAAATTGATGGCTTAGTGGCAAGTCTGCGTTATGGCCCCCTTTCACATCCCAGGTTTCGCCCCTGGTTATGGACCTAAAAAAATAGAAATGCTTGGCCCATTACAGCCTAGATGTGCCGCTGCTCCTGTAGTTTGTAGAGATGCATCGCGAATCGCGATATTTTCTCGCATTTAATTCTTGGTTCATGACTTCATGCCATATAGTTGATCAATGTACATTCCTTCCCTGGAGTATATATATATATGCAAGCAATAACTTATTGCACGAAAAGGCTTTTATCTTTATTTTGTGTATGTTATATTCTAATATACAGATATTTTCTTTGACGAAAGAAACATTATGAATCCAAACGTCATACAGGAAAACTCTTTTTGGGGTGAAAAAAGTGCACTCATCTGTGATATACGACTTTCTGGGGTTTCTTTGTTGCCCTGCAATGCAATAGTCATAGTCTCATTTTTTTTTTTTGGGACTTCTTTGTACACTACAATGACTACATCATTAATAATACCACATGCACGATTCGATTAGCATAAAAGAAAAAGATTGCGGTCTTATATATGATTTATGTAACTGTAAGTATGCGTAAATTGCATACCCACAGAATCAAAGAGTACCTGAGATTTTTATTTTATTGGGCTCAAATTATTATATAATGGGCAACAGACCAAGCATGTTGCCGAATTGAAACGCCTGGTGGTAAAAGGAAAACACAGGATTTATAATGTCCATCAAAAGTGAGAACAAATAGCATTATAAAAATTAAAAACAGGAGAGGATATTTTTGAAGGACGTGTATGTTCTACGAGGCTTGGGCAATGAACCTACAGTGACGATGGTCATGTCTTTTTACTATGTAGCAGAGCACATGCATCCCCTCAATTGTCATCCTGGGCCAAATACCAAATCTTTGGCACCAAAATTTAACATGCATGTGACTCTAGTTGCCGCCACGTATTTTGCCGACATGGAATCAGCGGTTACAGTTATGCGGTTGGGTCCAGCACCAATCATGTGCCTTGTTTTTTCAGAATTCATTTCACAGAAACAGGGTGATGATGGAGGTAGAGAGAGACGACTGATGATGGATTTCATGTTTCAAAGTGGATATGAAATGTTTAATTGGTGCATATTGGACCAAGTCTCTCCCAATTTGCCACCAAAATCTGTCTCAAATATCATTTGGTTCTCCTTCTTCCAAGTCTATCATTTCATTTCCTTGCTTATAAAAACTAAGATTGTGTAGCTCATCCCCTTCTATCTCTTCATCAACAGCATGCATGTCGACACCATAAATGGAAAATTGGGGTAATCATTATCTTAGGCTAGGAAAGGAAACATATGCATACCACATCAACAACCATTCGAATTGATATCCATTTTCTTCGACAAAAAAAAAATTGATATCCATTTTCCAACTAAAAATATTAACCTGTCTCGTAAAACAAAAAATGATGAGGTAATCATGATGCTTTATATCACATTCCATTAGGCTTAATTTTATATAAACCTCCGAGCTGTCACGAAACATTTGAGCAAGGCTGTTAAAAATGCGTTTTGACTCTTACGTTTTTACGATTTTGTATATGAATATTGACGTTTTGACTCTTACGTTTTTACGATTTTGTATATGAATATTGAGTTAAACCGTGATAAATTGAAGATTTGTATAAAATCTGATAAAATCACGAGTTGAACCAACAAAATCGGTAAAATCTTACGTTTTTAACGATTTTGTACGAGTTTACTAGGTGGGTTTAATTAAGCTTTAAAAAATGAAAATTGAAAATCAAAGCAAATTTTAGCAACCCAAAAGTAATGTCTCTTGATTTGTTTGGAAGAGCAAGTCGGAAATCGTAACAAAAAAAATCTTCTACATTCTTGGTCACCCTTGTACAATAGTGCTTCTATTAGACACATATCGTTTATATTTATGTTAACTTTGAATTTATTATTGTACTAAGTAATATTTTTTATGATTTATTGTTAATTTTTGTATAATGGCTAGTTGAACTTCAATTATAATTTATAATATTGAATAATCTAAGTTGAATTAAGTTTATAATATAATATTTTTAGACTGAATATTATAATTGAATTATTTATATATTTAATTATTAAAATAATTAAATTTGGTAGACTCTTACGATTTTATGATACGTTTTTACGTTACGTTTCTGACCGGACCATTCCGAGTCAAAGTAAAAACTTGATTTTAACAGCCTTGCATTTGAGGGACCCCTACGTGGCTATAACCTTGACCTTTTGATTGTTAATTACATATTGATCCCTTATTATATAAATCAACTTTCATACTTTATATAAGTCTTACCTCCTACTTTTTCTTACCTTTTCGTAGTGAGTAATTTATAAAATTTGCCCTTTTTTACACTTTATTTTCCCATTTTATATAAGGAGTCTTACTCCGACTAATCCGGATTCCTTTGAGGTCGCTAACCTGGTTCTAGTGGATGACACTACTAGAAAAAAGCCATTTACTCTCGGCTTTAGCAACGGATTTTTTTGCGTTTAGTGAGGGATTTTTGGATTTGCAACGGATTTTGTCACGGATTAAATCCCTGATTAAACCCTTCGTTGCAAATCCAGTTGTGAGGGAATTTGTGACGGACCAGTTTGCGACGGCTTTAGTGAGGAAGGGTGCCTCAGTAACTCCGTCGGCCTCGTTTCCCTTGCAACCTGTCCGACACTAAAACCCTGACTGTTTGCGTGGGATTCATTCTGTTACTAATTTATCCGTCACAATTTCCCTCACTGATTGCGAGGGATGCTTCCGACACAAAATTATCTGTCACTAATTCCCACACAATTTGTAAGGGCAATAGAGCTGTTGCTATCAAATCCATTACAACAGCCGTTGGTAATGTGCGTCCTTGCAGAACGTATGTAAGCATTTTTGCAACGGAATTTGGCAGGGGCATAAGATACTGCCCTTGCTGAATCTGTTACAATCGAGTGGAATGGAATGCGAATTAGTTCAATTAGGCCTTTTGCCAATTCCTTATGCTTGTACCTTTCTAACAACAAATTTCATTCCCAACAATAATACACTTCCAATCCGCATTCAATCCGCACTCAATCCGCATTCAATACGCACTCAATCCACATTCAATATACACTCAATCCTCACAACACAACACAAATTCTTGAATCGAAACATTTTCATAAAGAAATACTTGGAGGTAATACATTACTATGAAATTGAAAAGATGTTTAAGAGTGACATGAAACATTCAAGTACTTCAAGTGTAGTACTCATTAGCAGAAACAGTTAAAGAATTCTTAAACATTCTATTGTCAAAAACTAGTAGTAGCACCAGAGGTTGCTGGTATGAACAAAAGTGACTTAAGAATCACTGCATAAACTCACTGGTGTGAACAAAAACTGACAAAGAGTAGCTCCAAATACTTGCATCATGTCCTCCATTGCTGCAGCAATATGCGTACACTACTCCTCTATTACAATGAAAAAATAGTGCATGAGTTCACAAATATTGGAAGGAAAAACTTTTAACATATTGCAATACCCTATCTGATCTTTGTGTCGGAATAACATAGTACCTTCTGAACCCATTCCATCATCTTCACCAGTCTCATATGTAGTAGAACTATCCTCACTATCTGTAAGTTTCCGGGCATGCAAACAAAGAGACAATATGTGCAGCGAAAAACCCTGAACTAATGGAGGATCCATGTGAAACGGGGTAAACCGAATATCAAAAATTTCGTACTTGGATTTGGTTGAGTTCTTTCACTCAACTGTAGTGACGAATCAGCAAGAACCAGACAACAATCTGATTCCTCTACGGTATCCACACGAACCGTTGATGACTGCTAGCAACCGTCACACGATCACCAACCCGAGCATTCTCGAACCGCAGTGCTAGCTGCAAAATTTTCGAGAGAGAGAGCCTAGTGTTTGATGTGTTTTCTCTCAAAGGAATGAAGTGTGTTAAGTCTGAAAACATAACCATCTGCATATTCTGATTATACACACTCTTATACATCTAATGCATAGGCTAATAAGATAATGGCCGACATCAACATGCATTATGATAGTGCCTTACCTTTAATCATGTATCACATACATCATTATGTTTCCACTTTACATTAAACATATATATCTTAACACATCCACTTTGGGCACTAATTCTGGCCCAATAAATCTGGTAGTTAGTGAACCAAAACAACCCAAACGACCCGGTCCAACCATGGTCCAACCATAGTCTAACCACTAGCTCAATAACCTGGTCGAACCATGGTCCAACCATAGTCTAACCACTGGCTCGAATCAACAGTTCTAAGTGTGTGACCCTATAGGCACTAATCACATTGGCAATAATTATAAACTCTCATTTATAATTATAAATAATGAGCGGTATCTAGCAACACATCATTGCTACCTAGGTGACCAGATCAGTACTGATTCATTATGTCTCGGAAAAATATCATTATCCTTTCGTCCCATTCTATCAAGATCAAACACGAGACATGGAATATGTCATTCTCGTATATGTTTAATCTAAGGTTTCTTGATCCTTGAGTTAACTGTGTAAAACGGATACAAAAGATATCTCTATATCACTTAATCCGAGCATGGCCATGCATTTACAGTTCAACTCTTTCAAGGGGCCCAACTGATAATATACCCGTTATATGGGTTGGACGAATCCCATCTTGATCATACAAAACCCACTACACATTATATCATATACCCAATGAATACTCTAAAGTTCACTCATTTACGAATGACCAAGAGTAATATCAAAGTATATGACTCACATGTTGGGAACCTTGATGATCTCAGGTCTAAGGATAATACATATAAGAACCACTATGACAACATATACATAACAATCCATGTAGTGTTCTTATGTTGGGTCAGTCCAGACCCCAAGTTCTCTAACTTGTACCCGTATGTAGAATTCATATCTCATATACTTCTCAACATACGCTAGTCTTAATTTATTATTACAATCCATCCATAATAATAATCGACTAGGGACAGTTCAAGAATATAAAATATTCTTAGGTTATAAATATGTGTAAGCGTTTATCACTGATAAAAATATTTATTGGAATAAAACCTTAATAAATATACATGACTATATAATCATCCAATGATTGGCTTTGGGGTATTACACTAACACTATCCTCAGTCATTTCTTCATCATTTCCTTGAAAAAGAAATCCAAAATAATTAAGATCAGTATAAGATTTCAAGCAGCATGCTTTGGACCCTATAACATTTCAAATAATTCATACCTGCTCCGGTATCCTATGCTGTTGGCTGCTGTGAAGATGAGAATTGCATTTGCTTCATCCAGGCTTCCAGTTGCTCCAACCTTGATGAGGTTTCCTTGATGTATGCACTTTGGCTGCTGAGTTGTTGTTCCAATGTCTCTGTTTTCTTCACTTGTCCTTCAAACTTCTTCTCCCAATAATCGCCAGAAGATGAGGTAGAACCCGAAGAAGTAGAACCAAACAGTCTAGCTTGACCACCAAGACCATAAACTCTTCCTTTCAAGCCTCCAGTAACTTTCACCCACAATGCAACTTCCTTCTCCTTAGTTAGTGCTGCACCGCCTTCTTCACCATTAGAGCCTTCACTAGAATTTGCCTCGCCCAATCTTGCCTTAAATGAGTCCTAACAAAATAAGAAGCGAATTATATACCATACAACATCTGTGTTCAGCAGCATTGGTAATGTAAAACATTAAAACATGAACACTTACAAGAGTGGTTTTTGCTCTCTTATTTTTCAATTCCCGCTTGTTACCTACTACTTTAGTAGCATGGGTACGGAAGAAGGTTTCAGCAATCCCAGGGTAATACCCTAGTTGCTTGGCCTACAAAATATTTATTGAAAGATGTAGATGTATAGAACATAGGTTGAAAACCATCAGCACATATTATTGAAACTGTAAAAATAACATAAAAAGAGATTAGAGAAATACGAGCCGTTGTCTATGTGCAAAATGGGTGATGCTCCCTCCAGTGTATACTGGATATCCTTTGCCACCACAATTAGATGCTCTATTTGCCTTGTTTGTCGTACTCAAAGCCTTAAATTTTTCAGAAGCCCAGTATCTACGCAGTTCTAGCCATATTGATTCACCCGTCCATGCAGGCCTAGTGTTTCTTTGCCGAACCCTTGCAAGCATACTTGCCATTGCCACTGATCCACGGTGGTCAAAGACTCGTAGCACCGCAGGTGTGTATTCATGTGGCCAGCGAAATGCAGACTGAAGAAATGGAAAAAAATGAGAACCTGACTAGGAGCAACATAAATTAAAGAAACAAGCACGAAGATAATCTGACTTGTTACATAAATTAAACAAACAAACTCGAAGAGTATCTTATTTGTTACATAGCATTATGAAGAATATGAGAATCTGACTTGTTACTATAACATTACTTAGCATAATGCCTTGTGACATGGTAGTGAAGCCATGAGATGCTCCAAGAAAATCAATGAACATGGCGAAGTTTAGTGTAGCAAGTAGCCAATAAAAGTAATCAAGATGTGCCCGATTCAAATTATCAGCAAACCAAGTATCTGAATTATTACTTAGCATTATGAAGAATATGAGCATGTATACCTAAAATTCTTCAAACCATTGGTTCCTTTCTTTTTCTGGCACTTTCTTCCAACTGATGTATGGGCCCTTGAAGTGACCCTTAATAATTTCAGTTATAAATTTCACACATACCTGATTATCAGGGAAGAACCTGAATAAAGAAGAAGGTAAGTCAATGTAGTATCACTTTAACACAACCAGCTTCACAGATTAAAAACATAAAGAATGAAATCAAATACATTATTAACATTATGACAGCAGAAATTCTTACTCATTGCCTACAACAGAGATTTCACAAGCTTTGGATTGTGAAGTCCCAGCTTGAACATTTTCAAGTGATGACTACTGTGACAGTATATCATTCTGGACAGAGGGAGCTTGAACTGCAGGTATTGTTGCTAGTGGGGTTTGAAGTGTAGGAGAGTTTACTGCATTAGGTGCTGGTGCAGAAGTTGATGGTGCATCAGGTTCTGATGCAACAGGGTCAGGTGGTACTACAAACATATTGGAGCGCCCTTGGGTACTAGGAGTAGGCATGAAATTGGTGGCAGAAGGTGAGTTTTTCAGTAGGATTGTTTGCTGATGGGCTGTGTGCAAAATTTTCAGTGGAGGCAGGAGGGTTATGGAGAGCACTTTTTTGGGTTGGTACTTTGACAGGGGGTGGAGGAGGCACTGCATATTTTGAAGTCTTCAATTTTTTAGCCCTCCTCACCTTTTGCTTGCCCTTTCCCGTCATTTGAAATCAAAATACAATGTTAATTATTATTAGTCATTAGAAAAAAATTCAAGGAAAAGGGTTAAACAAATAATAGAACAATAAACAACATCAGTGAAAGTAAATGAAGTGCATTTAACTTTTCAAACATTTAGAAGTCACTGTCATCCGAGTCATCTTCATATGAGCCTTCCCAATCTTCCTCATCATTCTCTTCCAATTCTTCCTCATATATCCCTCCCAATTCCTCCTCATCATCAGCCCATTCCTCTTCCTCCTCTTCTTCCTCCTCATCTTCATACCCATGTTCAACCCCCACACTCCAATCACCTTCAAGTTCCTCAATGTTAACATTTGAATCTAATAGTGGCCAAACCGGTTCAACATCTATGTCCATAGTAACAGTTGGTGGCAATACAGGCTCTTGAAATGCAACATTTTCATTATGGTCCTTATTTATTCTATTTCTAGGCCTTGTTTTAACTACAACCCTCCATTCTACTTTGTCCCTTATTCCATGAGGATAAGGCATATAGAACACTTGAAATACATGACAAGCTAATATGAATGGATCAAAATTTGGATACTTTTTATGTCTATTGATTTCGACAATTCCATACTGCTCATTCACCCTAATGCCTTGTCTAGACAGAGAATCATACCAATCACAATTGAACAACACTACTCTATTTTTATTCTTGTACTTTAGCCTAACTACTTCTTGAAGTACACCAAAATACTCACTAGACCCATCTCCCTTCACATAAACTCCACTATTGTCAGTTTTCCTACCCTCTGCCTATGTTTTCGTATGAAAAATATACCCGTTAACATAGAACTTTTGCCACACATCAACTTTTTTACTTAGACCCCAGGGCAAGTCCTTAAGTTGCTGCTCCTGTACCATGTTATCAGGATTGGATACCTAAATACAAACAAATTAATATTAGTATTTACAAATTGGCCATAAATTGCAATATCTTAATTGGACAATTGCTACTGTGATAACACTTACATACTGATCAAACCAACTAACAAAATGTTCCTAAATGGACAGCTGAATATTTTTTTCAAAAATATTTGGGTAATAAAACCGCATCCCTTCCTCATATATCCTACAAAAGAGTAGTTGTAATTATAGTGATAACTGTAATCATTAGTTTTAAATGTTCAAATCCTAGTTGAAAGGGTAAAAATACTTACTAGAGATATGAAAGTACTTCATCACAATTGAGAAGTACATACAAAAATGCTGCAGTATACTCCTCTTCATCCAAGTACCGTGTATCCTTACTACCATCAGGTCGCCCTATTGGTTGAAAAATTGAGATACTTGGCCCATTTGGAGAATGGCTGCCAATGTCTTCATTTCTTGCAACTCTACTTAACCTTGTTGGAACATGGGTTTCGAAGTAGAAAGAGTAAATAAATGAGGACTCCATTGTCAAAAATGCTTGACAAATGGACCCTTCAGGTCTGCCTCTGTTTTTAACCATACCTTTCAAGTCATGTAAGAACCTAAAATGATCAGGAAACCAGAAATTAATGTGTTTTACAAGCTAAGTGACTATTATTTTACAAACCCTAGAATTTTATATTTACCTTTCAAATGGGTACATCCACCTATAGTGGACAGGCCCTCCAACTCTTGCTTCGTATGCCAAGTGTATTGGAAAATGCTCCATAGAGTCAAAGAAAGACGGAGGGAATATCCTTTCTAATTTGCATATAATGACCGAGATATTTTCCTCCATCTGTTGCAACTTATTCTCATGCAATTCAGTTGCACATAAGTCATAGAAGAATTGGCTTAACTCTGTAAGAGGCTTCCATATGGATGGTGGCAATGCACTAAATGCAGTGGGCAGCAAACGTTCCATGAATACATGACAATTATGACTCTTCATCCCAATTAATTTTACATTTTTCATGTCCACACATCTGCCTAAGTTAGAGTTCAACTCCTTTACCCACTTACACACCTCCAGTTGTTGCTGGTAAGTTAATGAAAATTTGGCTTTTGGCTTGCCAAATTTTCCATTGGGTAATGCTTGCAATTCTAAGTCATGACACCTACAATCCACTGCCAAATCTTGCCTAGCTTTTGGATTATCTTTGGTTCTATCTTTGTTGTCTATTACAGTATGGAAAACGCTATCAAACTCATTCTTCTCAATATGCATGACATCTAAATTATGTCGAACTAAGAGGGTATGCCAATAAGGTAAGTCAAAAAATATACTCCTCTTAGTCCAGTGATGACTTTGACCATATCCCCAGAAATTTCCAGCATCACGAGGCATTTCTACGACTCTAGGCAAGTGTGCTACCTGCTCCCACACTTGAATACCATCTAACCTAGGGGGAGGTGCAGAGGTTTTAACCCTATTCTTTCTAAATGCATCTGTGTTTCTCCTAAATGTATGATCAGGTGGTAGAAATTGGCGATGACAGTCAAACCAAGTAGTCTTATGCCCATATTTCAACCTAAATGCTTTTGAGTTATCCATGCATATGGCACAACCTAATTTACCAGATATGCGCCACCCCGACAGCATGCCATATACGGGATAATCATTGATTGTCCATATAAGTGCAGCCCTCATCTGAAAATTTTATTTCCTAGATATATCATAGGTCTGGACACCATGTTCCCATAACAAGATGAGCTCATCAATCAAAGGTTGTAGATAAATATCAATTCTGGACTTTGGATCAGTTGGGCTAGGGATCAAACATGTAAGAAACATAAAAGGGGTTGTCATGCACAGTTTTGGAGGCAAATTATAAGGTGTTACATTCACAGGCCAGGTAGAAAAAGGGTTGCCATTGTTATTAAAAGGGTTGAAACCATCAGCACAGAAGCCAAGTCTGACATTCCTAGGATCATTTGCAAAAGTAAGATAAGTTCTATTAAAATGTTTCCATGCCTTGCCATCAGAAGGGTGACATAAAACCCTTGGTTCTCTCCTATTATTGTGATGCCATGTCATATTTTCTGTTGTACTAGGAGAAGCAAACAACCTCTTAAGCCTAGGAATTAAAGGTAAGTAATGCATCCTGCTGACTGGAACTCTCTTACTACTGCTACCTTCTTTAGTGGGTGTTTTGCATCTAGAATTATGACAAAACCTACATTCAGCCAATGCGGAGTCCTCCTTATAGAACAACATACACCCATCTTTACAACAATCAAAGATAGTGGACTTCAGACCTAATTTCCTAACCAATTTCTTGGTTTCATAGAAACTGTCAGGCACACAATCACCCTTAAGGGTAACTCGTTTGATGATATCACAGATCCTATCTATACAACCTTGTGGTAAGTTGTAATCAGATTTCAAAGTCATGAGCTGGACACTAAAGGACAGTTCTCAAAAAGTAGTATAGTCATGGTACAAAGGACGGCGGGCAGCATTCAAGGTTTTAAAAAACTGGGCAGATTCACCATCTTGGGGTTCTATATTCTCTACTCTATCTACATTGTCAGTATACTCAGCTCCAAATCCAGAATGACCTAGAGCGTCACAAACCTTTTGCTCATATGTAGTGTTAGGAAACTGGTTTGGCAGCTGTCTAAAACTACTAGAACTTTCACCCATTTCACACCCAATTGGTTTATCCTCACCATGTTCAGTCCAATACCAATAATCTTCTTTGAACCCATATTTCATCAAATGTAAGAGCACCAAATCAGGTTCAAGCAACCTAGTATTCCTATCTTTAGAACAAGGACACCTAAGCTCTCCATCATCTATAAATTGTTGCTGCCTACATGCAAATGTTACAAACTCATTTATTCCATTAATGAACCCAGGACAATACCCACTGCAATTAGGCATTAGCCTATTATACATCCAACTATGCCTACTACGAATGTCCATGATCTGTGCAACCAAATTAATACATTTCAGATTCAAATTCAAATTAATGTTTGATGATATATCCAATACATGTACCAGACACAGAAACAATCTTATAGAAACAACATGTAGTTAAAAAGCATGTACACAACATCAACCACATTAGGGCAGGTACTTTGCATTGTGACGTGTGGTACCGGAGTCTAGCTCCATTTTGGACCAGTAGCCCGCAACCTCAAGTATTCCAGCTGATATACCCTGCCCCATTTATAGTTGTGCTTAAAACCATCATAACATATAAACACATAATTTAAACCATCAAAACTGTTACACACATACATTTAATTTAATACATTTCACATTTCGTACAGTGGACGATATGTCAAATACATGTACAACAATTAGGAAGAAGCACATATAAACAGCAAGTATACTTAAAATATAAATAGCATAAATTGCAACACACCCAAAGTAATACATTTATAAAGAGTTGAGGGAACAAACTTACCTTCTATCCTAATGCTATAAGTTCTTCAGTAGAGTCTTCACCAACTATTGTTCAAACAATGTGCGAACCAAGCAAGATACGACAGAAACCTGTGGACAACAAACAACCATCAACTTAAACAAATGCCTAACAAGCTGCAACTAACCTCATAAACATCGTCTAGACTGCTTAGTGTATGGAAACAATTACTGACACTCCTAAAAACCACCATCAACTTAACCAACTGCCAATTTCCGAAGGCAATTAAATATGAAGCAAATAAAAGGGACAAGTTCACTGACCAGTATTGCGCCGATTCGAGACAGTGAACTGAAACCGAGGTTGTGTATTCCTGTTACCATCCATGGAACAACAACAAATCAATTAATCATTTAAAAGAAAATAGAGAAGGGCCAAATATCAGACTTTTGAAAGGTAGAGAAAAGTAGAAAAAAGAACAAACACTACAAAAATTTGGAGAGAATGGCATACCCCCAATCCGAAGCCAAATCGAAGCTATTACTGCAATAGCTTCAAATTGGCTTCGGGAGGGGCTGAAGCAAAAAGGCCCGGTGCTAAATTTGCTTGCCGAAGCTAAACTGAAGCCAAAATTGCTTCTGCAAAACTTCCCATGCCAATCCGAAGCCATTTTTCTCAAGGGACCCACAAAGAATCATGTCCAAATACAGCTTCTATTATCTTTTTCTATTTTATCCAAATACAGCTTTTACTTTCTGTAATAATACAAACCAATAAAAACAACAATTTTTAATTAAATAATCATTTTTATTACAACAATTATCTTCCACTCAATTGTTTGGGGAGAAATATTGCAGGCAGTAAATATCTCAAATTTTATTGATGAATAATCAATTACACTTTACAATCCGCAAACCAACAATAACTTACAACGGAAATAAAATACAGAATCTTTGCCTTTACATCATTGCTTTAAATCATTGTTCTAATTTACAATGGAAACAAAAACAAATTTGCAAACAAAATAAATCAAGATCCAAGCCTGTTATCAGCAAACAACCTCAACCAAGAGAAGAAAAGAGATAAGAATAAAAAAACACAAAGAACAAACTACAATGCAATCGTCAACGGAAGAGAGGCTCACAGGAACTTACCCAAGTGCATGCCTCCCAATGCCAGATCTACATTCCAACACCACAAATCAACACGGATCCGACTTCCATTGGAACGGAAATAACCAAAAGGCTCAGATCTACGAATATCTGCGCTCATGACTTCTACAACACAACACAACCCATCAGCTAAGTCGAATAGATCTATGGTCAAACACCAAACAAAAGACCAACCATAAACGGATCTGCCACAACCAAAACCAAAAATTCGACACAAAATGTAACCATCGTACCTCAAGACTATCGCCATCTGCCTTGAAAAGCCCGTCGCATCACTGCATGATCGGAAACCCCGCCGTCTCACCATGGTCTCTCCCCGAACTCTCCGCCTGCGCGAATTCCACAACGTCGTGGCTCGCTCGGAAAGAAAATGAAAAGAGAAGGGAGAGAAACGGTGGTCGATTGACGGAAAGAAAGGGACTTTTGTGTGGCGGCTAGCGTTTGTGTGGAGAAGAAATGAGGGAGAGAGAAGTGAGAAATGAGTTAAACGGAAGAGAAAGAAAATTGAGGAATGAGGAGGAGAAGAGATGGTTTTATACCCGGGTTATTAAGCCAAACGGTTTTATGCATTGTTGGCAGATGTGGGGTACACAGGCTTTTTAGACACAAAACTAAAGCGAAGCAAATCCGAAGCTATTATTACTTTTTGTATTCCTGAAGCCTTGCCGAAGCTAATCCAAAGCCAATTGGCTTCCGCATCCAGCCGAAGCTATTTTTCCGAAGCTATTATGGCCAAAATTTTGTAGTGAAATAATAACGACCCTTCCACCTCTTCACAACAAATAGAGATCCTTCCACATCTTTACGGCTCTATAAAAAAAAATGAAAACGAAAACAAAGAGTGAGAGGGATGAATTCAAGTCGGCGTAATGGAATCTGAATTAAAACAGCAAATAATAATGATAATAAAAGGAGAAACCAAATAATTGCAGCCAGATGAAACCAAATTGGCAGATGAGCTTCACTTTTTTGTGAAGGTTGTGCGATTTAGGGTTGGTGCGATTTTGGTTTGTGCGATTTAGGGTTTGTGCAATTCTGGGTTTGTGCGATTCTGGGTTTGTGCGATTAGGGTATTGGGAAGGCAGTGGAAGAGGAACAAGAAGAACTACAGATTGGGGATTGGGGATTGACTGCGGGAAGGTGGGGATTTGGGTCAGAGGAATTAGGGTTTGTAGAGAGAGCGGCGGAGAAACCTAAGTCAGAAAGGGAAGAAATGAAGGAGGAAGGAAAAAAAGCTAAGTAAAGTAGTATATATACAAAAAATTAGCAAGGGAAATTTCCCTCACCATTTGTCACGGCTACTAAATCCTTAACAAGCAGAGACGGAAATAAACCCTCACAAATCTGTTTTTGCAAAAGAACACCTGTGACGGAAATATCCCTTGCAAATTGTAAGGGAAAGTTATCCGTTACAAATTTATGAGGGAAAAATCCCTCACAAATCCCTCACAACAAAGGCGGGAACGAGGCGGGAAAAAAATTTCATTCCCGGACAAATATTACTCACAGATTTTGTCACGGAAAAATAATCCCTCGCACAATCCGTTACTAAACTTTTGTAACGGAATATTTCCCTAACTAATACCGTTACAAAGCTCACTTTTCGACCTGATTTCGAAAACTCGCGTAACCCTTGCAAAATCCGTCACTATTAGTGAGGAAATTTTGCTCTTCACTAAATCCGAGAGTAAATGGCCTTTTTCTAGTAGTGTGAATTTCTCAATGAAAATCTTCTATATATATAAGGACTCGAATCCAAGACATTACTTAAGCGAAACCAAATCGCTTACCACTCAGACCAACTCAATATTAGTTTTACTATTTTTCACGCTTTAGTACTTCTTCTATTTGAAATTTTTTTTAATAGTAAACAGGCTACTTAGTTTGTGAGTAACCTAAATTATACTGCTACAAAATACATTTACGAAGAGATTAAGTGCAATCTAACACCCAAATTTTTTTTAGTACGTCTAAAATCCTAGGAACTATCCGGTTTCCGCAACCATTCTTGGGATCGAGCCCATAACCCATTGGATCTAACACGGCATGATCAATATTGAGTAATTAACTAGGAATATCTATTAACCAATAACCATCTATAGAATGTACTTTTTTTTTCAAGAAACACCATAAAATTTCTCATCTTTTCGGTACAAATTGCTAATGATTGAAAATTTTTTGAGTGATTTATATCACTTATAATGTGCAAATATCTTATGGATGTTCCAAGAACAGTTAAAATATAGATCAAACTTGCAATGTGAGTAATAATTTCCAAAGTGGGATAAACAGATATATAGAAGCGTGATTACAATAGTAATCATGTAAGAGTTGTGCTGTTTCTTCCTAGTTAAGCAAATAGTGAGGCGGCAGTGAAATAAACAGAAGTGCCAGATGATTCTGGTTAATTACTTAACAGTTCTCGCCACACCATTCCTACAGCAATTACTGATGAGCTCACCACCGGCCATCACCTCCTATAAAGCTACCTCCACTCCAATCCCAGTGGAGCGAACAAAACATAGCTCTCTCTCTTTCTCTCCCTCTACATCTGATATCTCTTCCTTCCCTCCCCTCCTCTATTTCCATCCATTTTTTCCTCAAGTAAGCCACATATGTTTCCTCTCAAATAGCCTTTGTGCTGTATGCTTTTGCATTTCCCTTGCAGTTCAATATCTTTGTACTCTAAAATCCTAAATTTTGTGTCCATAATTCGCCGGTCATATTACCAGCTAGGCTACATATGTCTAGCTCCGGTTGTATATATGTTTTTCTCGTCATGATTAGTTACCTGTTTTCAAGCTTTTGTGTTTCACCCACAATTGTTTTCAACAAGGACAGGGTTGTTCTTATATCATCTATATCTTAAAGTAATTAACTTGATATTGTCATATATATCAAATCTTTACCTGAGTAGCACTGGTCGACGTTGACGTTTCCGTAATTCCGTGCATTGCCATGCAAGTAGTTGTCCTTGTAGTTTTCAGTCACTCAAATTTTAGTAGTTTTCTTTCGTTAATTTGAACTTCCACTCAGAATTTTAGTTAACCTTCGCCCGTCATTGATTCATATTGAATTATGCTGCTGTTTATCATTTATCCATGATATTCAATCTTCTTCGGATCATCACCTGGTGCCTATTACAGTTCTAGTTTGGTGAAAACACAAGTTTTTAATTATACATATAAAGACTGCAGAACTGAAAGGTCTCTCTCTTTTCTTTTTTTTCCCCCTCTCTTTATCATCAATGGAAGCAAAGGGGAAGCAAAGACGGTAGCCGCGAACATTAAAGGAATAGGCAGCAATGGTGGAGTCTAACTTCATGGAGAATATAGACCAGGTAATTTTAAGTCATGATATCACATGCGTTTGTAGTTGATGGCTGTGCTGTGCTGTGCTGTGCTGTGCCTGACATATATACATGGATGTAACTCTGGTTGAGAACGCAAAAGTATGGCTGATATGTCATATGCTCCTACCCGTATATATCTTCTCGGCCATTGCATATGAGTGAATATTGTTTTACTGGATTTTCCCCCTTTCTTAAATACTAAACCTACCTGAAAAAGAACATGAAAGAATTCATTCACTTTTACTTTTCTCAAAATTCAATCACTTACTTGGAGGCGGAGAAATTATTATAGCCAAGGGAAAAATTTTATTTTATGCACAAAATCTGGCCCTATGTTTTGTTTCTTTATTCGATTTGCCCGCTATATTTGCAAGTGGGTCATTGCATATATATAGATAATGAAAATTGGGGAATTTAGTATGAAGTCAAAACTTTTAAATTTTCTTTTGATTAATTAGTTAGCAATTTTGACAACTCTTGTGTCTAATTGACCTACTTTTAAATATAGGGGCCGAATCGTCAATATAATTACAGTGTACATGCTAATTTAGAAGGGTTGTGTTTTTTTTTTTTTTTCTTTGGTTATGTATGAGGAGGAGATAGGCATTCATAGGGCGACCAAAGATGGTGGAAATTCCATGAAAGCTTAGACATTTGACTAAACTTGACAGGAACAGGATATATACTTGTGCCGACAAAGTCAATGGGGAAGTTGTCTTAATGAGAGAATTAGAGCAGTAGGGGATGGGCGTGATATCATGTGTTGGTGACATGACCTTGGCCTTGTTTTCTTGTGCAGTTTCTGGAATTTGGGTCAAGATATTAAAAATGAAAAAAAAGATTGGTATGTCCTATTATGAAATTAATTAATGAAACCCCAGGAGACCAAATGCTTCCATCAGACCAGACCAAGTGACCCTATATATGCTAAGAACGGTAGCTGGATGGCATGGAAACCCACCCCCACCCGCATCGTACTGGATCCTTTGCCCTTGATTTTTATAGACTATATGTTTTGCTAATTTAAATTTTGAACTAGACCTTCTGCATAACCGTCCAACAGTCCCTTTTTAAGCTTTTTTTTTTTACTTTATATTTTATATTATTTGTTGCTACTTAACTACCGATCATATATATGATTAGCATTATAATGTCCTGTTAAGAAATAATGACAACTGGGTATGTTTTTGATTAATTCAATATGATTGGTTTCGTACACACAAGTCACAAGTTCGTGAAAAACACATAAAATTTAAATAATTCTGGAAAAAAGGAAGAGGAAACTTCACTCTTCTGTTTCTGAAAACTCAAACCAAGTCCATATATATATGGAGATTAACTCCATAGAGTTCAAGTTGCTCTGTTTTGTTAATTTGACAATGGGTTTTTGACATATAACCCCCACAAAATTTGTATGTTTAGTTTAATCGAGTGTTATTACTCACTAGTTTGTCAACCCTTCCTTGACCGTTTGTTAGGAAGAACGGGAAAAGAGGGAAAGGAAGGAGAAGAGTGAACAATTTTTATTTAATTTTATTTTGGATTTTTTTTTTGAGAACTTAGTTGGAATTGAATTTTTAATGGAGGGGAATGGAGATTTTTTCAATTTCTTTGCTCCTTCCACTAAAAATGTCTTCTTATCAATTGGCCAAGAATAGAGATGAGAGAAAATTTTAAAAGAAAATTACAATTTTATTAATCTTCAATTTTCAAAAACTTTCTTCTCTTCTCTTTCCCTCTCTCTGAAATTATTGAAAATGAAAATTTATCATTCATTTCCCTTCCATTCCCTTTCCTTCATAATGTCCAAATGCAATTCTTTTTTTTTTTACTTTCTATTTTTTTTATCCATGACTTTCTAGTTTTGAGTACTTCAAGAATCTTAAGACGGAATAAAAATATGGAAATACAACAGAAAGAATTTCAATTCTAACATGGGGGACAAACCAACAACATCAATACATATTATATTACACAATAGTTTATTTATTCCAAAATTTCACAGGGGTGACCCACAACTTCTGATATCATTTCTTAACGTGATAAATAAAAAGGTCAGTAGGCCATTGCATGTTTTTTCCCATCCACAGATGAAAAAGAAAGAGAAAACTTTCAGTAGCTTCCGCGTTGAATTTGATGTCATTTACATCAAATTCTTCAATTTCTTAAATCTAATGTCTCTGTTTTCCACACCAAAGCTATACCGACAATTTAAAGAATCTCACAGGCTTCACATTCATTTCCTCTTCCCTTTAAGCCGCTGATATGAATTTTGGTCGGTTCACATTATACTATATATATTGAATTTCCTTTCATGAAAATCATATTCTTAATGCTCATCATCTTTATGTCCTCCGTCTTGGCAACCTCGGTTCTTGAAGGGCTGGCCGGTTGTGCTTAACCTTTCCTGTTAAAAACACGGTAAGTTCTGCAAAAAACCGCGGCCTTTAATAAAGCAACTTTAATTACGTCAAATATGTTGAATTCCACCTCTCAAACAACTCGTTGAAATTTTGTATAGAAAGTAATGTGAAACCAAGTTTCTTCCTGGTATTGAGTTGTTTGACTCCCCATCAAAGCCAGGAGAATATGATTATATTCTTTTGAGACAAAAATATGATTATATATATCATCATGTGATCTAAAGCACTCTACTACGGCTCCGTTTCATAAGAGCCCTAAACTTATTTTACTTATAATATCATATTTCCTCCATCATTAAAGCTGTTATTTCAGTGGCATCGATCTGTCATTGAGAAAATGTCATCAAAGTTGAAATTTAAACATGTTAAGGCAAAATTGTCCAATTCTTAGTTGATCTAGTAAAATTATAGTTAGCTGTCTTGCACTATACCAATTGCAAGGTTAAAAAAACTTACGGAATCATTTGTATTTTGTACCATTGCCCTTTTTTTTCAAATTTTCCTTTGAGAATCATTTGTACCATTGCTTTGAATTTTGATGCTCTTTGATCTTGCTGATTTCCAATGAATTCGTTGGATCATACGTAACGCAAGTTGAAACTTTGTCTCAGTCTCTTCGTTGGAAACATATATTGCATTGTATATAATGAATGTAAACAAGGTGAAGAAGAAAAAAACACAGGGTTGATATGTTCAAATTCATATACAACTAAAGGACATGCAACCCAACTTTGTCTCCAATGTCCAAAACGTGAAAGAAAAAGCCATAACGTTTTCATCGCCAACGAAAGTTGCGAAAATAAAACGTTGTCACAATCTTCAATTCCTTTATTCTCTCTCTCTCTCTGAGCTCTTTGACTCTCTTGCCACCCTTCCTTACATCAATTAGGCGAATTTTATGCCTTTCCAAAAACCCTTTTGATCAACAATTTCTCTTCTTGTTGCCTCTTTGCCTTATAGATGGAGACGGACCCACCATTGTATGAGACCTACAAGCTCCTGCTTGACAAAACCATCAAAGAATCAGAAACCAAGGCTGCTGCAATATGCGATAGTGATGAGCTAGTAATCATCAAGGAATGCGAGCTTCCACTAATCGATCTCAGCGGGTTGAATAGCTCGGGGGAAGTGGAGAGGCAGAGGTGCAAGGCACAGATAGCTAGGGCTTCGCAGGAGTGGGGATTCTTCCAGGTGGTGAATCATGGGATTTCGAGTGACATCTTGGAGAAGATGAGATGCGAGCAAGTGAAGGTCTTTAAGCAGTCTTTTGATAGGAAGAGCAAAGAAGACAAGTTCTTGAATTTCTCCGCTGGTACTTACCGATGGGGTACACCTTCAGCAACTTGCCTCAAGCAGTTGTCATGGTCTGAAGCTTTTCACATTCCTATGAACGACATATACCCTTCCAATAATGGCTTCAGTAATCTCAGGTAATTAAATTGAACAAACTAATTTCTACTCCTTTTGCTGCATGATTACTTTCTAATGCCTTTTGTTTTGAAGAACGGATCATATACTTGATTGTTTCGCCACTTTTTTCCTTTCTGCTTATTCTTTTAGCCTGTGCTTTTGTATTTAGAAAAGCCATGGAAAAGAGATGCTGCGACGCCAGTTTTCCGCCGTTCTTTTACTTAATAGTTCCTAGATCAACTTTGCTCTAAATAAATCAAAATATGCTCAACAGACAGGGAGTGTATCCAAGCATAATTATCAAAGTCGGATGTTACCAAAAACTTGCAAATCGTCTGGGTGGTGTAGTTGGTTATCACGCTAGTCTCACACACTAGAGGTCCCCGGTTCGAATCCGGGCTCAGACATATTACTTTATGGATAGAACTTTGAACCGTTTTTGGTTTCACTTATTATATAATTTCTGAAGCCTTCTCCTAAAGACACGTCAACAAAACTTGCCTTACGTTTCAGTGGAAGATAGCTCCTTCAGTGACCAAGGTTAATTAGGCTTTGAGAGTGAGAGTGATGAGGAGTCAGATTTCGGTTGTTGGGATTCTGTGAGTGAAGGAGCAGAGGTAGACTCGGCATCGGCTTAGAACGCAGAGAACAACAAGCTAGTGAGACAATATACACTCAGTAAGGTTAACTATTCCTTTTCTAAATAGTTAATAGGGGAAAAAAAAGCCTGCTCCACCTTGCCTGGCCTTTCTCAAGTTTCACTATCAGATCATGTACGTATTTGCATGCATGTTCTGGTATTTTCATCAGAGACTTGACTTAGCAGCTGCAAGTAGCTAGGTAGTATAGCACCTCCCCTCGTGACTGAATGCCATAGAAATGGAGGTGAGCTGTATGTCAGGAGGCATTGTCAGCCCTCCCTAATTGGACTTTAACGTGTGGCTCTCTAACCCATTTGGGTCCCATCCCCATCCATCTCGTGCATAATTGACAACATCCACTCCGCGCAGTTAGGAGAGTACTTGTACCCTTTATCTTTATCTCCTTTTTGAATGTTGAAATTTCTTTTTTGATTTTTTTTTCAATATTACCAAAGTGATTCCTCCTTTTTTTTTTTTTTTGTGGAACGTGATTCCTTCTTTCACACTTGAAAAATTTGCACCTTTTCATATGATGATCATTTAATTTTGTGTCTCATATTATGATACTTGCTTATATATTAGTCTAATTCACACTTATAATTAACATTTTTTGTTTGCCTCATATATTGCTCTTAAAACCCATATAGCATATTTATTCGAATATTTTCTTTTGATTAACTAATCTTATATTTTGGATTATATACAGTTCAACAATAGAACAGTTTGCGACAACAGTTGCGAGTCTGGCTCAGATACTAGCAGAAATATTGGCGGAGGAATTGGGACGCGACTCTAGTTTCTTCCAAGATAATTGTTTGCCAAGCACTTGTTATCTTCGAATGAACAGATACCCACCCTGTCCAATCCCCTCAGAGGTATATGGCCTCATGCCTCACACCGATAGCGACTTCCTCACCATCCTCCATCAAGACCTTGTTGGAGGATTGCAATTAGTGAAAGATGGGAAATGGTTTGCCGTCAAACCTAACCCCCAAGCCTTAATAGTCAACATTGGCGACTTGTTTCAGGTATATATACATATAGTTGGCTTCCAGACAATTCCCCTCGAATTGCTCTCATGTTATAATGACTATACAATTAATATGCACATATACATATAGTTGGCTTATCAAAAAAGGGCTATAATTATGACATGATATAATTGCATAGTCCAGTAAGAAATTTGCATCAACTTTATGTCAAGTGATTTTTTAGGGTCTATCGTTCATATAATTAATGTGTGGGATTTACCGCCAAGACTAAGACAGCTGTACACTATTAGCTAGCAGCCAAATTAACAAAAAAATCGTCATTGTAGTATATAAGAGCACTAATTAATAGCTTTGGCTATTATGATGATGATGCAGGCCTGGAGCAATGATGTTTACAAAAGTGTTCAACATCGTGTAGTCACTAATCCAAGGGTGGAAAGGTTCTCGACAGCATATTTCTTCTGCCCTTCCTATGACACTGAGATTGAGAGTGGCCGCGAACCTTCACTTTATAAAAAGTTTAGCTTTGGAGAATACAGACAAAAAGTGCAAGAGGACGTCCAGAAGTTAGGTCACAAAGTAGGACTCCCCCGTTTTCTTGTATAAGTTCACTTCCCCATCTTCTTGTAAAAGTTCTATAGTACATGACCCTGTATGCAATAATGGAGTAGGGTCTTTAGCTTTCTTTTCCACAAAAGGGAAGGTAATATACATGCGCTGTTAGTTTTGGCAAATGGATATAGTGATTTGTTTGTTAGCAAGGTAGGGTATGTAGGATTGGTTCAAGCAAGCATCAGGGTGGCTGATAGTATTATGGATTGTAGAAGAAATATGTTAAATTAAGCTACGTACTCTTATTAATGTAATTCATTCAATTCGAATATTATTATCTGAATTTTGGTAATAGTCATTTTGATGTTTGTATATGTCTCTAAGATGTATACAGTATAGTTAATTAAATTTTCCTCGGGTGACAATTCCTAGAAAGAAGCAAAGATGATTCAGCGCGTCCCTTCTTAAATTTACAGTTATTTCAAGTATTTAAAGGTCAGTTTTAAGCATTCCATGACAAATTGAATTATATTTTTAGAACTTGGATGCCTATTTAATAGTACAAATTAAATAAACTTAAAAGGATAAAATACAACCAGATCCCTTCCGATCAGAAAGAATTTACAGTTGCAAATATTAAAAACAACCCAACTGTTACTTACAGCAGAATGACAAAGTTAGTATAAAAGAGTTTGACATGGACAGTATCTCATCCAAAAATATCTTTTCATTTTGGTTTTGGATTCTTAATCAAAATAAAACAAAATGCAAAAAGAGAAGAAAAGATGAAAATCGTAGATTTGTTTAGGGAGAGTGATTGGAGAAGAGACAGATAGGTGAAAATTTTTTAAGATTAGCATCAAATGAAAAACACATAAGAAGAGCAAAAAAGAGAAATGATAATCGAGAGATAGAGAGAATGAAAAAGGTTTGGATGGGCTGGTTTTGATACAAAAATGTAATTGTACACTGATTATTTTGTCACCCTAAATTCTTTGTCTCTAATTTAAAAATTTTAAACACATAATAAGGTCTACATGAGGTTTAGCCAACTAAAAGTAAGTACAAGCTCAATCTCAACCCCTTGCTCTTGCTGATTTGCAAGTACTGTTTTTATCATTTATATTTTTTCCTTCTTCTTTTACTCCTCGTAGTTGTAATAAGGCAGCCTACTTCATCTGCCATCTAGCGTTTTCATTTGGTCAGGAAAAGTTCTGGTTTGAGGACATTTCTGAGGATATTTTAGCCATTGTGCTTGCTGATCTTGTTTCAATTGTTTCACATTGAAAAATAAAATTATCCTTCTTTAAAATAAATAAAGTATAGTATACTAGTTTAGTATAATTATTTCTACTTTGAATTAATTTGTAAAAAAATGTAAAGGAATACAGATTGTAGAGAAGTTAAAGAGATTACTTATAATGTAAAGTGGCTTGGTGGTGTAGTTATTATTCTTACTTTGCCTTCAGAATAGATTCAAAACCTCGAAATCAAAAAAAAAAAAAATAGATTCAAAACCTTGTTTCAACCTAACTATTTAAATTTGTGACCGAAGATTGTAGCCCGAGGGAATCAAACTTCTTCCTTCCAAGCCATCGGATGGACACCTCCATTTTTTTTTTTTTATGCTAATCATGGACACCTCCAATTTCTGGGTAGTGTAAAACAAATATAGACACTGCTGTCGGAACTTTCTGACATCCAATTCCGGCGGTGTGAGCTAAAAAAATGTCAACTTTATATGCAATATATAATGCTCGGTAGCATTAAGCCATATATTATGAGGTTAACTGTCAGCGGTAAATTCTACTTCATCGTCTTGGGTTGACGTCGGTGTCAATTAACAAGTATTAAACTATTTGTGGATAACACAAATACTATACTTCACGAATCACGACTGAAGCACTAGTATAGTTTGGTATAAATATTGTTTTCCTTTCCTGACAAGAGCTAGAAAACTATTAAACAATAACATAAATTCTAAGTAAAGCAAAGTTCACTAATATATATGTGGGTGGTAAAATAATAAATTTGCAGGTATTCTGTATAATTGTTTTTTTGATACTAATCGATTGTGAAACTTTATTAATGAAGATGGAAAGAACACAGAGACAGTGTCGTATGATCCCCTAAAAGACAGGGAAGTCATAAGAACATATACAAAATCAATGAGTATACTGGTAAACAACTCACTTTGCATGACGCAAATGTCGGGAGGTATCAGCAGATGTAAGCACGGTCCATTTGAATGGGTTGCTCTCTCATGCTCATTGTCACAACATGCCCGAAAGAGGATTTACCTTACAAATTACAAATGAGATACTCGAGCCAAGCGCTTCAAGTACCTGCATGCCTTCTTTTAAAGACAGTATTCCTCCGTATAAAAAAATATATGTTCCACCCTATTTCTTGAGGCGTGAGATATTTGTATTTTTTTTTATATTAAGCGATGTTGAAGGAAAAAAAAGCCGCAGAAATTTTAAATTAGCGTGACATACTGGCTAATGAATAAACTAACTGTATTTTTTTTGATATAAAATTGTACTTTTTTGTTGTAACTTAAAGCCGTAGAAATTTTCGTCATTCCATTGGAAGAGTTCTTGTCTTTCTGATAAGTCCAATAACAATTAGATGGCTGCTTGATGAATTGGTGCCCTAGGTGACGTTGCTACATTTCAGGCATCGCCCAAAATATTCTTGATGTAATATGAAAATAGGGGTGTGTATTTTCATTGAATGTTCTTGGGGTTTACAGAGAGAACGGAGCGTGAACAGTGCCCGAGCTAATCTATTATTAGATTACACCATATCTAATGAAACGGGCCTCAATAGGTATTTATAGAGCGGGTGCCATGTAGACGAGCTTCTCGGACTAATTGGGCTTGACGGGCTCGGACTCGATCTTCGGGCCTGGGCTCTCCTGGTAGTGGGCCCGGCGGTTATGATAAATGTATCAATTCTCATGTTGATAAACTAAAATCAGCTCTATACATCAATTTCCAATTCCATACACATACCTGATTCTAAAAATAGTTGACACAATCCTGCGAGGGAAGATTTTCTTATTAGTAGACCACCAAATCCATAAGTTGTATTTATAAATTAGCAAAGCCTTAGTAGGGTATGAACTCTCATTTAGGTTGAGAGTTGATTGAACCCAACTAACTATAAGCCAACCCTATTTCCATCGGGTGCACATTAACATCACAGGCATAATGGCATATCATTCATTCAAACAGGAAGACGTAACTTCTTTTCCTATATGTTGCTCATTATATACAACAAAGACCCACAAGATTCGCCAGATGCTGCCTATGGGTGCTAGATGCTGCCTCTGCCTTTTGTCTGCCCTCTTGTGCCTTCGCCTACAGATACTTCCGAAATAATGGTTCAAACGTTAAAGTCTGCTACAAAAGATACAGGAATGTGATTTATTTTGTAGATTCTGATCAAGTCCAGGGTGTCAATGTCAACTAATTATTAAGCCTTTGTTCGGAAAGCTTGTGAACCTAATCCTACAACACATATAGCAAGGTGAATAATGTGGCCGGGGGTGGCCTCTCTATCTGTGTAGTATGCCACTATCAGTCCCTTTTTGTTGGGGGTAAGTTTCACTTGGCTTTTGGCTAACTCATATAGTCATATGACAATAACATGATAATGAAAGCAGAAAGTTAAGCATACATAAAATCTTGTATTGTTTGGCTTTTAGTCTTGCCGACATTCATTCTCAAATTATAAATCTCATGTTAACAAACAGAGATTAATGCAATAAAACAATCTACTTGGGGAGAGAAAATTCCACTTAGGAAAATAAGGCTTAGCGATATCCCATCGTAGACAAGGAATTAATATTTAAACCCCGATTGAAGTATTCTTTTAAGTGATGGTTAGTATTTTAGACCCAAAAAAAGAGTGATGGTTAGTATTCTCAAGTTAACTGCATATACATCCTCTCTTTCTGTCATCCAATCAACAATTCTAAATTGGTATGTAGAAACTATTAATTCGTGGTTTGCCATGCGTTTGAATAACAACAATCGAAATTCAAACCTCTTAATTGAAACACTTTTATCACTACAAAACTTTTGGGTCTTTAGGAGTGAGTAATTGTCCTACCTAAGAAGGGGAAGAGGCCAAGTGAGTGAAATATAATCTATCCCCATGGTTTTGAATCTTGAAATGGAGGAGAGTATGAGATGATAGGTGTGTAGTTCGTTTGCAGAAGGCATTTCACGAGTTTGGCACCTATTGGTGGTCATTGGTCATGGTGTTGATAAAGTTTATAATTGTTAGTCGTCTATTGTTGATGAATGCAGTTGACTTGCTTTGAACAACTATAAGCAGCTTATCAAAGAGGCGAACGTAGGGGGATATAGATGGACAACAAAAAAGAAATGACAGGTGAGAATATCATGCTAAAAAACTAGAAAAGAAGCCCAGCCCACGGATACATTGTTCGCTTATCGAATTATGACACAAATGGATCAATTGGGCCCTTTTCCGAATCACAGTTTAGCCCATCTCTGGGGAAGAAAAGGCCCACCCACATAAGGCCTACATTATGGTGAAAATACGGTTCGTGACCATGAGAAAGGGTTTGGAATTATGGGCTCTTTGCCTTGATGGGTGTGGCGACTTGTATTATTCATTCATTCACACGGATAAAATCAAAGAATAAAAACCAAACACACCAAATATTTAATTATTTAACACAAAAATCTTGAACCAGAAACAGAGGCAAAAATATGGTGATACGTTCTTCTACCTTCAGCCTCCCTAACCTCACCTTAACATCTCACCCTTCCAGTCCCGAGCCAAAGCAACTGAGCCCCATCTGCCAATGTCTCCCCGAACCACACCCCGGGCCTCAGCCTCAGCCTCGGAAGCCAAAGGGCAGCCCCCAGTTGAACCGCTGGTCCCGAGCTCGTGCGATCCGGTCGGGGAGGAAGTTAGACCGGCTGGGCCAGCGGACCCTTTCGGCAGAACCCAGCCCAACAACCCATCTACAAGACGGCGCAGCGAAAGCCGCCGTGTTTAGCGGGACGGCGAGTGAAAGCGTGGGAAATGATGACGTGGAAGTAGCGGCTGGGAAGTCCATTTACATGGTTTCTGACGGAACTGGATGGACGGTGGAGCACTCCGTTACCGCGGCCTTGGGGCAGTTCGATTATTGCCTTGTGGACCGTGGCTGTCCCGTAAATACCCATCTTTTCTCAGGGGTAAGTCGTCCTTGTCTTTTAACCTTTACACTAATTCCCCCTGTTTATCACTAAATTTAAATTGTTTGCGATAAATAAACTTAATTACGCGATTATAGATTGATGACGTGGAGCGGCTAATGGAGATAGTAAAGCAAGCGGCAAAAGAAGGAGCAATGGTAGTCTACACACTGGCGGATCCTTCAATGGCTGCATCCGCCAAGCAAGCATGTAAGCTGTGGGGCATACCCTCCACTGATATGCTGGGCCCCATCACGGATTCCATCGCTTCCCACCTGGGTGTCTCTCCATCGGGCCTCCCACGTGGCGCCCCCGGAAGGAACTTCCCGCTGTCGGATGATTACTTCAAACGAATCGAGGCCATCGAATTCACCATCAAGCAGGACGATGGGGCCCTCCCGCAGAACCTACGGAAGGCGGACATCGTCCTCGCTGGGGTGTCGCGCACCGGAAAGACGCCCTTGTCCATTTACTTGGCACAGAAAGGGTATAAAGTGGCTAACGTGCCCATTGTGATGGGGGTAGAATTGCCAAGGACCCTCTTTGAGGTTGACCCGGAGAAGGTTTTCGGGTTGACCATTAATCCTGTGGTGTTGCAAACAATTAGGAGGGCAAGGGCCAAGACCTTGGGGTTTAGTGAGGAGGTTAGGAGTAATTACTCGGAGATGGATTATGTGAGGGAAGAGCTGGAGTTTGCTAGGACGGTATTTTCGCAGAATCCTGTGTGGCCTGTGATTGAAGTGACTGGCAAAGCAATTGAAGAAACTGCAGCCGTGGTGTTAAGGTTGTACCATGACCGTAGAAACAGATGTTTAATGCCCCGCATTTCAAAACGTTACTAGTAGCTAGCTGCTACAATTTTGCTTCTCACACCTTATGCAGCAAAACATTTTTGTCCTTGTAAAAATACCATACCCCATATATTGTATACATCGGTATTATAATGTATGTATTTGCTTGTTTCTGTACTAAACAGAAAGTGTAACAACGTACAGTCATTAGCTTCTAGCTATGGTGATTAATGGGGGGTGATGCTTTTTTTTTGGCTGATGTGTATTTTGTTTGCCTTGTTTGGTAGTATCTTTCTTTGCTTTCACTCCCTTATAATTATGATTCTGCTGGTGTATGCTTTTTAGTAAACCAAACTAGATACAGAAATCCACCGAGAGATTGCTGCCAAACCTTGAATGGAAAGATATGACAGTGTGAGTGGCACTTTTTTCCTTTTTAGCGTCCTAAATGTTGGTGCCCTCTGCTTTTAGATTGGGGATGCCTGAAAATTGATGTCATTTGCCAAAACTTGCACCCACTATTAAAGCTCACCTGTGCGTCTGTGGGAAGACAAAATTTTTAGTGTTGGGTTTATTTTACTTTATATTATTCCCCTGGACGAGTGTAGTACAAGCAGAATGTTTGCCAGAAAAGGTGAAAATTGAAATCCCCAGTGCGGGGAGGTCGTGGCTTGTGTGTGTGGGCACATAGCACATGCGTACCAAAAAACAATTGCACCGCCTTGGAAGTCTTGTGGATGGTATGCTAGTGAGTAGGCACTATGTTTGACTCGCACGAATGCCACACATAATACAACCAAAAAAGAAGAGGCAACTCTAGGTGGGGGGCTCTATATAAAGAATGTGGGAGATACAGAGAAGGGAAAAAAATGGTAGAATAAAGAGGGAGAGAGCGGAAAGTAGCTGCTAAAATTAACTATATGTATGATCTTCCATTAATATGTATAGGGGTTCCATACATTGAAAAGCAGATTCTCTTGCCTTGTCAACATCGCAGCACGTCCTTGTCTTCATCTCTCTGAGAGTTTGGACCCCAAAAAAATGTGTACAATGCTGAAAATTTGTTAGTTTGTTTCTGGGTTTCTTTCATCTCATTCATTGCAACTCTCTTTGCACCGCATCTAGGCCGCAAGAAACCTATTTTTTACAGGAAAAAGGAAAAAAAGAGAAAGAAAAACATCCCCCCTTCAACTGATTGAGATATTCTCCCTGTCGAATTGTTTACATTCCTGTACATGCAGTGAGCTACAGTGTGGTCCTTTTGCAGATACGTTTGTGTATATCTTTTGTTGGGTATCAATCAGGCATCGTCACCTAGGTTCAGCTTTCCAATCGAAAGTGTGAAGTATATCAACAACATTGTTCCCATACTTGACCTGTCACAAGAAAGAGTAAAGACCACAAAATCCCATTACATTGTAGTCAGCGGACAAGTAATTATCAGAAAAGTGCGCTGCTATAAGGTGGTTGTTGACAGAACTGGGGACAATGATTGTGCTTTTCGTGCAGCATGCACACTTACAAGGTGGCGAAAAAGAAGAGAACCCTTTTAGGATCAAGGCCCCATGAAGGTGAAGAACGCTTCATGAAACTGTTTCTCCTCAAGGCACATTTGCCTTCTGTGGTGGGATTAATGTTGCCGGTTGTGATGGTGATCTGATGATGAACTTGAGGGTTGCTGGAATGATCTGTGGTCCCAGCTGTTACCATCGCGGTCTTTTCAGGCGTGCCAGGCCCTACTGCAGAATTTTGCAGATTAATAATACCATAGAGAAGCAGCATAATCAGATCCTAATCTCACCTTTCTCTCAATAATGCAAGTGCACATGCATTCAGCGTCAGGCTGCTAACAAGATCAATGATACTCTGCACTTGTTTATACCAAAGTAACTTAACCACGAGGCTCAGATTGGGTCTCTGACCTCCATGGTTGACCCGCCAGTTTTGCAACATTTCACTTTTTTACAACAGTACATGCCACTGATTGCTAAGGGAGCTATAGTCATGAATCTCAGAAACACATTGCACGTTGTAGTTCTACAGCTGAAGAAATCTAGGATTTAATGTGTTGGAACCCACATGAGATGCAGCACAATTGAAGTGGCCTAGGAAATATATTATTTACAGTAGCATACCTACTGATGATAAATTATTGATTGTTGCAACACCCTAATACCACTTGTTTCTTTGAAGAGTGACAATTTGATGTGGTTGGCATCACACACTGAGTTGTCACAAAAAAAAAAATGGAATCGCCATACACAATTTGGCAGCAGCGGTGATTGATGATAGAGTGAAAAGTATTAAATTAATGCAGACATCAAGTGCGGACAATTTTAATTAATAACAGAAATTGTTTGGGAGTGTCCTGCATTCTGCCTCCACACCTCTCACCGAGGAATCTTTCGTATAAGAGGTTAAAACAAGATGGGCCATTAAAGTTTGGAGATTTGCTAAAGCACGTTGTAAAAAATTGGACCCTCGAGAACTTTTGTCCTCGAGGAAGATTCGCTTACTACAATGGAAGACGCAGCGACAAGAAGGACATTAAATAGCAAGATAACAAAGATGTCCATGGGCTGACAGATACAACAATTGAATCTACAGCTTGTAAGACAGAAACTTATACCTCTGGGCGGGGACGTAGCAACAATACTGTCTCTATCATTTGTGGAAGCATTAGAATTGATCTTCTTCTCCCCAAGGCGCTGTGAACCTTTTCTGGAGAGGCTCCTCTGCAACTTTTTACCCAGAAAAAGTCAAAAAGAGAAGAAAAAAAAAACATTAATTGAAGTGCATAACTTAGATTAGATAAAACAATAATCTTTCATCAACCAGGTACAAGAAAGATGTACAAATATTAATTGATGGTTGTACTACTAAGACATTCGATTCCAATGGCCGCAAAGTTGCTATTCGGTGCAGTAAACAAGAACAAGTCAAGTAAATAAAGAATGAAGGGGAACTACTTTAATCACGGACTAATGACCATATAATCAACAAAACCAATCATATTGGAGAAGCGTGCGTATAGTTGAATCCACACCCTAGAAACTTATCCACAAGAAACAAAAAGCCAGACGGGAAGGAAAAGTAAAGATGAACAAGAGAAAAAAGAATAAATAAAAGGAACTCACTGTGATTCTTGCATTTGCGTTGACATCTTTATTGGGGCCATTAGTGAAGCTTTCCATGTCAATAACAAAGTTATCAGACTTCTCCTTGGTGCACTGGAATCTGTTTAGGTGTTCCAAAAGAGAGATTTTTTGGCTTCCCATATCTTCTTCTGCTAGCAACTCACCAGCTCCAAGGGAAGAATCCAAATGCTAATCCAAAATCCAGACAATAACAACAAAGGGAGCAGAGGAGGAAGAAATACACAGAGGAATAACAGTTAGTCAGTTGAGATACAAACAAGAAAAGAGAAACGGACAACAACTGTGAAACCACCTTGTATTAAAATGGAATAAAAGAAAACAAAAATACGCCAACCAATAAAACAGTAAAATGTTTGAAATTCACAAAGGAAGGAAAACAAGATAGCCGGAACCCATATACTTACCAGCTTTGGATTATCCGCCATTTCTATTACTCTCCAAAAAACAATAGAAAAAAACCGAGCAAAAGCAGAGATGATGGTATGTCTCCTTCAGGGACTTCAGCGTATCTAACTGGCAGTTGTTATTCACCGCCTGATTCAAAGAAAAACACCCTTAATAAGTCAAAGCTTGATGGGTAGTTGAAAATTTAACTGATAAACAATTCAGAAATTAAACACAGAGCTTACTAACAAACCGAAAAGACTTGTTCTTCAACGAACCTTGGCACAAGAAACGAGGTAAAGCCACCTAGTCTTGAAGGACTCTGTTTCTCAAGGGTAGTAGGTGATGCATCTTCTTCAAACAGGAGCTGTCACTAGTAATCAATAGGAAAAGAGGAGAAGATGGTACTTACAAAATATGAGGTGTGTTTCTGTTTTCTAGATGAACTAACTTTTTAACTACTCTTTTTGATTTGTTTGAGGAAATTGAAAGTTTAAAAACTGGTTAGGAAAGAGAACACAGAGCACTAGGAGGGGGGAAGTAGGAATGTAGTGATCATGTGTCTCTGTGCTTGTTGAGGAACCAACTTGGAAATGCTATGGAAATAGGGAGGCTTTTCTGGTATTTAAACCATAAGTTGTTTATTTTTCTTTTTGGTCTCTATATTTTTTTTTTTTTTTCCCTTTGGAAGCAAAAGTTGTTCCCATTTCGCTATGAGTTGTATAATGAGTTGTGGTTGTTGTTATTAGTCATTTTAGTTGTTTTAATGTATAGTTTAAGTACTCTGCTTTCGCCGTTAGTTGTAGTTTAGTGGGAAAGAATCAGCAGGAGTCAGGTCCATAAAACACTTGAAACTTCCTTACTGATATATTTTTGGCCCATAAAGAGTTGGACAAGGATAATTGTAATTACTATTTTATTTTTCTTTATGTAACTCCATATTACAATTAATATTTTCTATTTCTTTTTTATTTTTATGGGAAAATAATATTTATAACACAAATGTATAAACATATCCTATAATGTAATATAATGTTGTAACAGCCCGGGTAAAAATTTTGGATTTTTACCGGACTGTAAAAGTCTATTTACCGTGATTTACTGTTGAATTAATCTTGGGTAATTAATTCAAGGTAAATCGGTAGTCATTTTTCGAATCCGAGAGTTTTCCCGCGCTAGTGATTTTCCCGCGGATTTTTCGAACCTAAGTTGGTATTTTTCGGATTTCGGAATTTCTCGGAAAATCACATCGGAAAATAACTAAGGAGGTAACGGTTATCTTCTGGTCCGGATCGGACTCGCCCGTAATATGGACGAATTGAATTATTGATCATCACATGTATAATAGTATTTTTCTCAGTTTATAAGAAGAAGCAGCCGGTGGAAGAGGGGAGCAGGAAAAAAAAAAAAAGAAGAGAAAAGAGAGAAAAGGAGAGGAAAAAGAAAAGGAGAGGAGAAGAGAGAAAAAAAAAAAAAGAAAAGAGAGAAATAGAAAAATAGGAATAAGGAAAAAAAACAGGAAAAAAAATACTGAGAGAGAGGAAAAAAAATAAATAAATCAGAAAATGAAAAAAAAGAAGAAGAAGGAATTCGGAACAATAGAGAAAGAAAAGAAAAGAAAAGAAAAGAAAACAGAAAATACAAAAAATAGAAAAAAAGAAAAAAAGAGATGAAAGGCACTGTTCACGTCACCCCAGGCGCCTCGTTACTGTGCACGGGAGGACGACCGGCGACGAGTCTCGTGCCACCGACCACGGCAGCGTGCTCGCAGGGCCGTCGCGAGCTCAGCCCCGCTGTCGCTGTAGAGTTCCGTAGCCGGAGCCGCCGTCACGCTCTGCAGACCCGCGGCGAAACCCGTGGATCCGCTTCTTCGCGCCTCCTGCTACGCCGCCGTGCCGCCTCGCGCCGTCCTCTGCACCGCCTTGGAGTTGCCTTCGTCCGCCGCTGCTGAGGGCGTGCTCGCTCGTCCATCCCCGCCTCGTACACGCCGTCTCAGCCGTTCTAACCCGAGGTGAGGACCCGTAACCCGTATTTAGTGGGTTTAACCCGTTTGCTCGCGATTCGACCCGGACGGCTGTGGGTTTTGACCCGCGGGCTGGGTTGGATGTTTGGGCCTGGGCTGGTCTGGGCGCCTGGGCTTGGGCTCCTGGGCTCTGCCTTGGGCTTGGACTTGGCCCAGTCCAGATATTTTAAAAAAAAAACTATAATTATATATATATTTTTATTTATATTCTGGAATTCAATTTTTGGAAAAAAATATATAGTTATTTTGAGAAAAATATGGACGATTTGATTCTGATATTTTTGTGAAAATATAAATATATTTATTTAGTTAAATAATTAAGTTTTGTTTTGGAAACTATTATTAAATTGGAAAAAAATATATATGTAACTTGAAGTTAATTTCTAGAAATTTATATGTATATTATTTTGGCTGGAAAATTATTATTGTGGTATATGTATATGTACATGTATTTGGAAAATTAAAGTTAATTATATTTTGTGTTGGAAAATTAAATTGTAAATGTATTTAGAAAAAGATAAACACTATATGTATTTTGTGAAAATTATAAATAGATTATTATTTTTCTGGAAATTATAGTAATTATTATTTTGGATAATTATAGTTATTTTATGGAATTATTTTAAAATATTTTTAATTAAAATATAGTACTGAAATTATATTCGGATATACGTATGGATAATTATTTTCGGTAAATTATTTTCAGTAAACGATAATAATAACGGAAATGGACCGGGATGGGTAATTTCGTAGTATTGGCATCATTGCATACCGATTATGTGCATTTATGTGTATGTATGATTTTGTG
>JAKUCV010003491.1:0-30547 GCA_028386065.3 Turnera subulata | reverse complement strand
TCTTTTTTTTTTCTATTTTTTCTCTTTTTCTTTTTCCTCTCCTTTTCTCTTTTCTCTCTTTTTTTTTTCTCTCTCTTTTTTCTCTCTTCCTCTCCTTCTGCTTTCTTCCCGTGATTCTTCTTCTTTTATAAACTGAAATAATACTATTTAGCATGTGAAATCAATAATACATTTCGTCCTCATTACGGGCGAATCCGATCCGGACCAGAAAATAACAGATACCTCCTTAGTTATTTTTCCGGTGTGATTTTCCGAGAAATTCCGATACCCGAAAAATACCAACTTAGTTCCGAAAAATTCACGGGAAAATCACGAGCGCGGGAAAACCCTCGGTTTCGAAAAACGACTCCCGATTTACCTTGAATTAATTACCCAAGATTAATTCAACAGTAAATCACGGTAAATAGACTTTTACAGTCCGGTAAAAATCCAAAATTTTTACCCGGGCTGTTACACAACTTGAATTGACAGCTCACTCAAGCAAACGATTCTTTTTTTTTTTTATATATATTCAACAACAAGGCTGGTGTCGTCACTCCGATCCTTCAAGATTGAAAATTTAATACAACGATGACAGCCTTCTCAAATCGACAGCACTCTTCAACCAACAAGATTTTTTTTATTATTATTCAAACACACAACCACCAGCTCGAACTGCGATTACAAGGCAATGAAATATATATATGTTGTAGTCGACACAATTTCAAATCGAAAAGGCAATCAACACAGCAACTTTGCAATTTCAAATCGACACAACCAATCGCCCAATCGCAAACTCTCTATCTCTTTTTTTTTTTTGACGTCGACTATGGAAAAGAATTGGGGAAAAAAAATGAATTGAAAGAAAAACAAGACAAGATATGATTGATTGAACCTGCAAGCTCCGCTACCAACTGATACAGCAACAAACCTAGAATCCCTCTAGATTTACCTCTGCAACTAATTGATCCTAAAATCTCCAATCTCTAATCAAACTAGATTTTAATAACCCTATTCTTCGCCTCCTAATCTCTATGGAATAGGCAACAAACAATGAGAATTACAGGGGGTTAATTAAACGCCACAAGAATGATTTCTTGAAAAGTGAAATTAATCCCAAAGAATTAAGTAAAGAGAATCCCTCACTTTGTTTTGATTGAATCCCTCAATCAAGAAGAACATCTTTGAAAAGGCAAAAAAGTTTATTTTTTTCTCAAATTCTGAATTGTCTCCAAAATAATACATAAGTTTGGCTTTTATACTAGAAGCCAAAACCCTAAAAAGAATACTAAAGATTGACAGGTACTATTCACCAGGTTACTATTCACGTGCATAGTAACCCTAGCTCCTAAGTAGATTAGATTTGTTAATCCAATCACCTAATGGACTAGGCCTAATTAACTAAATTAAAACCCAACATAAATAAAGTCTTAGCTCAACAATTGGCCTTATTAATGACTCAACTAAATAAAACTAAATCCCACATTAATCAACCCAATTAAATGGACTAGACCCAAATAACTAAAGATTAAAAAACATAATATAAATGCGACAAGGCCCCCAATTGACATGAATAAAGTCGTCTTGGTCCTCCACCATTTGTTGAAGTCGACTACTCCTCTAGGGTGATCAAATAGATGGTCTTCTCTTCAAGCTTAGCCTGCTTGATCTCTTGGGGTCCTTGTTTGAACCAAGCTTGAGCAAAACAGCTCTTCTTCCGGACCTTGGAGCAAGCCTTTGTGATTGCTTCTTGAAGTGCACCTCCTTTTGTGCTTGGTGCTGGTTTGTCTGCATCAAGAACTGATGAGATGGTGGCTTTAGCTTCCAAGATTGAGAAGCAACTTAGAGTTGCCATGACCGGGAGGACTTCTAGCTACACTAGTTGGAGTGCTAGTGCCAAATATACCAAGCAAGAGGTGGGGAGCTCGAGCAAACCTACCTATGGAACACCGAAGGTGACGCCTTGGAAAGGGAAGGAAGTGGCGACATCTTCTACTCCTAAGGTTGTCATTGCGCCTACTGGGAATTGAGAGACATCAAGTGTTTCAGGTGCTTGGGAAAAGGACATTCTGCTGCTCAATGTCCGAAAAAAAAGGCTATGATGGTCAAAGATAATGGCGATTTCTGTTCTGAGGATGATGATAACGATTCCATAGATCCAAACATGCCTGAATTGGAGGATGCCAAAGACAACAATTCTGATGAGGAAGTTGCGCACAGGTTACTTGTTATTAGGAGGGTGTTGAACATGCAACAAAAGGAAGATGGAAGCGAGCAGAGATTGAACATCTTTCACACTAGATGCATGATTGATGGCAAGCCACATAGCATGATTATTGATGGTGGGAGCTGCACCAATATTGCGAGTATAATGCTAGTGGAGAAGATGGGATTGGAGAGTCAAAACCATCCTATACCTGCAATGGTTGAATGACATTGGAGAAGTGAAAGTAACAAAGCAGGTTCTTATTTCTTTCTCCATTGGTCGATACACTGATCAAGTTTTATGTGATGTTCTACCTATGGAGGCATGCCATATTCTGTTAGGGACGCCATGGCAGTATGATAAGAAAGTACTGCAAGATGGTCTGGGGAGATAGAAAGGTGAATTTGGCGCCATTGTCTCCTACTAAGGTGTTTGAGGATCAGATGTTTATGCATAAAAGTCTGGATGCATGGATGAAGGAGAAAGAGGCCAAATCGGCCACACTCAGTGAGGAGGAGAGGAAAGCTAAGGGCTTTGTGAAAGGACAGCAGAAACTAAGTGGAAAGAGAGATGGAGATGTCGGCCAGAAAAATAAAAAGAAAAGTGATGATGTCGACATCACTAAAGAAAAGAGAGATAAAAAGAAACAAAATTTCTATGCAAGTGTGAGGGATTTGAGAGTAGCTTGTGGGGACGAAAGAGTGCTAGTGATGCTTTACTGCAAACAAACCTTTTTATCTGACAGTGACCTTAATCCCAATTTGCCTAGTTGTGTTGTTTCTGTTTTGCAGGACTATGCTGATGTGTTTCTTGAGGAGTTGCCTAAGGAGTTGCCTCCTAATATAGGCATAGAGCACCTAATCGATTTCATATCAGGGGCACAAATTCCAAATCGCCTTGTATATAGAGCAAATCCAGAGGAGACAAAGGAGTTACAACGGCAAGTGGATGATTTGTTGCAAAAGGAGGGAGAGCTTGACTCCTTGCGGTGTGCCAGTTGTTCTAGTTCCAAAGAAGGATTGAACTTGGCTTATGTGTGTTGATTATTGCGCCGTCAACAAAATTACGGCAAAGAATCGCCAACCCATTCCTAGATTCGACGATATGCTAGATGAATTGCATGGTGCATGTTTATTTTCTAAGATTGATCTTATAAATTGTAACGTCCTATTTTTCATAATTTAATTTACAGAATTTCTAGAATTTTTTATTCCGTTTTTACCCTCGAGAAATTTTTGGGAGTTTGGTCATGGGAATTAATTCTTTTCATAGGAAATACTCTCTTTCACCGTGAAAATTATTTCTAGTCCACTTGGGTTGGAATTAATTTGTGTTTGGTGTTAAACTCAGTTAGTGATACGGCAATACTACCAGAACAAAGCTAGATAGTACCTACTTATCAATCGAGTCACCAAGATCAGAAATCAATTCAACCAAAGAGAGTTTATAGATAACCTCTATCACCTCAAAACACAACAAATGCATTAAGCAACAATAGAGTAATAAACACAAGGAAACTTGTAAACGCCACTAGCAATTTAATTACTTGATAAGTAAACACAATCCTTAAAATAAACAAGAGAGAAATCCATCTAACTTGCAAAATAAGGTTTAAGAGAACCTCCAACTTTATTAGCAAAATAGCTATTAATAAACAATATTCATCATCAGTTTGAAATACGAACCCCAAAATTCTTATTTATACTAGTCTAATACTAAACCCTAATGGACTTGAACTTTGTAATAATAAAAAATAGAAATAAAAAATCTCTAGCCCATGCATGGCTAAATCAGGGAGAAGAGTAATGATGATTCACCGACTTAGCCCACATGCTTTAAATCCCAAGACGATACTTTTAACCTGTGAAACTAATACCCAAAATTCCTTCCCAAATGGGGCTGACAATTGCTTTTGCCGAGCTAATAAAAGTAATGATCCTAACCAAAAGAAACTAATGGCTAACCTACGAATTGATGATCAGCCCACCAATTTAATAACGATCAACCCACCAATTAATACTATTAAATAATGATCAGCCCACCAATTAATTCTAAATAAATAATGGGCTATGTCCACCATAATTAAATAATTAAAATTCCAAATTTGGCAGCCTATTTAATTAATCAAAGAAACAATGAGCGGCTAGCCCAATTGCAAAGTGTTAGCCCTTGTCTTGAAATTCCTCCAATGTGAGCACATATGTAGGCGTCTCTAGAAACTCCTCTCCAAACTTGATCTCCAACTTTTCTTGAATTTTTTGTGAGTATGAATCCTTGATTGACTCTGAAAGTGAGCTTGCCAACTCCATACTTGTCGCCTTTGCTTCCTTCACGGCTGCCTGGGCGTGCATCATTCATCCAGTCTCTATGCCTGGCTTCGTTTGCATCATTCCCTCCCTCCTCAGATCGATTCGTCCTCAAATCAAGTCCTATGTAATCAAAAGGAGAAAATTCACCAACATTGTGAATAGAATCAGCACTATACTCACCTTGCGAATCAAATATTATGCACAGAGTGTAAGTATCCGGGCATGCAAACTTGACAATTAAGTGCAGCGGAAAGACCCGAAAACTTTGGAGGATCCAAGTGAAGCAACCAAACCGAACAACAAAATCGATCTTACCTGAAACAGTTAGGATCTTTCACCTAACTGAAGAACCAAATCAGCTAGAGCCGGAAGAATATCTTGCTCCTCTACGGTATCCACACGAACCGTCAATCACAGGTCGGAATCGTCTCACGATCTCGAACCCCCGAGCACTCCCGAACCGTGGTGCTAGCTACGGATTTCCGGGAGCTTAATCTTGTGGTTTTGTGTTCTTCTTTCTTTCTCAAAGAAAGGAAGTGTTTGTGTGTGTTCTTGCTGGTCTGAAAAACACTCGCAAGGCTCTCCAAAACCAGAATGCAATCAGCCAAAAACCCAAAGTATAATCTAATTATGCCACTCAATTATATGGTAATGGCCAACATAATAGCCCATCATGATTAAGATACCCATTATCTTGTCTACCACTAAGCACTAATGGGATTATACATCACAAGAAATCAGGTTTGGCTCAATAATTCTGACAATTATTGAATCAAACCAGCCCAAAACGACCCTGGTCCAACCATGGCCCAACTACGGTCCAACCACACCTGGTCGAACCATGGTCCAACCACGGTTCAACCACCTGCTCGAATCAACAATTCTAAGTGTGTGACCCTGTAGGAACTTGTAACATCCGGCAATAATTGTAAAATCTCATTTTACAATTATAAGCAAAGAGCGGCGTCTAGCAACACATCATTGCTACCCGAACGACAAGATCAGTACTGATTCATATGCCTCGCAAACATGTCATCGTCCCTTCGTCCCATTATCAAGATTAAACACGAGACATGGAATATGTCAATCTCGCATATGTTCATTCTCGGTTTCTTGATCCTGGAGTTAACCGCGTAAAACGGATACCTATGATATCACCATATCATAATCCGAGCATGGCCATGCATTTCCGGTTCAACTCTATCAAGAAACCATCCGATAATATACCCGTTATATGGGTTGGACGAATCCCCTCTGGATCATACAAAACCCACTACACATTTATCAAATACCCAATGATTACCCTTAAGTCCACCCAGTTACGGATGACTAGGAATAATATCAAAGTATACGACTCATATGTTGGGAACCTTGATGATCGCAGGTCTAAGGACAATACATATAAGAACCACTAATGACAATCATATAACGTTCCATGTAGGGTTCTTATGTGGGTCGGTCCAGCCCACAAGTTCTCTAACTTGTACCCGTATGTAGAATTCATATCTCATATAATTCTCAACATACGCTAGTCTTAATTTATTATTACAACCCATCCATAATAATAATCGACTAGGGACATTTAAGAATATAAAATATTCTAGGGTTATAAATATGTGCAAGCGTTTATCACATAAACGGCATTTATTGGAATAACCTTAATGAGTATACATGACTACAAACATCCATTGATTATCTTCTAGGCATATTACTAACAATCTCCCACTTGCACTAAAGCCAATCATCCATGTATCTAATACCAATGGATGTTGCATGACCATCATGCTTCTGCTTTGTGAAAGGCTCAGCCAAAGGATCTGCTATAAAGTTCTTAGAAGGAACTTTGTACAACCTCAGTTGTAGAGTTGGCAACTGCTTCTTGCTTGGAACTCTTCCAGCTCACAGCACCATCTCCATGACAAAATACATAATCTGATTGCGATCTAAAGTCATCCCTGTCAGTTTGGAAGCTAGCATCTGTGTAACCTTTTACAATAAGCTCATCAACGCTTCCGTAAACGAGGAATGCATCCTTAGTCCTTCTCAAGTACTTAAGGATGTTCTTAACCGCTATCCAGTGACTCTCACCTGGATCAGATTGGTATCTGCTTGTGACACTCAAAGCATAAGCGACATCCGGTCGAGTACATGGCATGGCATACATGATAGATCCTATTGCAGAAGCATAAGGAATCTTACTCATTCGCTCTCTCTCCTTAGATGTACTGGGACAATGATTCTTTGAGAGAGATATGCCATGTGACAAGGGCAAGAATCCTTTCTTGGAATCTTGCATGCTAAACCTCTTTAGCACCTTATCAATATACGTACTTTGACTTAGCCCGAGAAGCGTTTTGGATCTATCTCTATAGATCTTTATACCTAACACTTAGGTAGCTTCTCCTAAGTCTTTCGTCGAGAAATTTTCCTAACCAAGCCTTTACAGACTATAGTGTTGGAATGTCATTCCCAATGAGTAGGATGTCGTCAACATACAACAACAAGAAAACAATAGTGCTCCCACTAACCTTCTTGTAAACACATGGTTCATCTTCGTTCTTAATGAAACCAAACTCTTTGATCACATCATTAAAACAAAGATTCCAACTCCATGAAGCTTGCTTCAATCCATAAATGGATCTCTGCAACTTGCATACCATATTGGCATTCTCTGGATCGACAAAACCTTCAGGTTGTGTCATGTACACATCCTCTAACAGATTTCCATTAGGGAAAGCGGTTTTGACATCCATTTGCCATATCTCATAATCATGGTATGCCGCTATAGCCAATAGAATCCGGATGGATTTAACCATGGCAACTGGCGAGAAAGTTTCATCATAGTCAATACCATGAACTTGCTTGAAACCTTTTGCCACCAATCGCCCTTTATAGGTAATCACATTACCATCCATGTCAGTCTTTTTCTTAAAGACCCACTTGTACCCTATGGGTTTTACCCCTTCAGGTGGATCAACCAAGGTCCATACCTTGTTTTGATGCATGGATTCCATTTCCGAATTCATGGCTTCTAGCCACTTCTTGGAGTCCGAACCTGTAATGGCTTGCTGATAGGAAGTGGGCTCATCCTCATCTATGTTCATCACATCTCTAGTATGAGTCATAAGAAATCCATATCTCTCAGGCTCATACCGAATCCTATCCGACCTATGCGGTCCATGTGTTATAGGTACAGGATTCTCATCCACAACATCTTGTGGTTCCTGTCCTTGTTCCATCTCAGCCTTTATATCTCGAACTTCTTCGAGTTCTATTTTCCTCCCACTGATTCTTCTAGAAATAAATTCTCTTTCTAGAAAAATAGCAGTACGAGCAACAAACACTTTGTTCTCGGTGGGATTGTAGAAATAATACCCTTTAGTTTCCTTAGGGTATCCTACAAAGAGGCACTTGTCGGATTTAGGGCCGAGTTTATCTGATGCTTCACGTCTCACGTAAGCCTCACAACCCCAAATCCTCATAAAAGACAAATTGAGACGCTTCCCAGTCCATATCTCATATGGTGTCTTTTCAACGGATTTAGATGGAACACGGTTAAGTGTAAATGCAGCACTCAATAATGCATGTCCCCAAAATGAAGAAGGAAGGTCAGCTTGACTCATCATCGAACGAACCATGTCTAACAAAGTTCTATTCCTCCTTTCAGATACACCATTCCATTGAGGTGTTCCTAGTGGAGTAAGTTGTGATACTATACCACAATCCTTTAGATGATCAAGTAATTCTCGGCTTAAGTATTCACCTCCTCGATCAGATCGAAGCATTTTAATACTTTTACCGAGTTGATTCTGTACTTCATTCTTGAATTCTTTGAACTTTTCAAAGGATTCTGACTTGTGTTTCATTAGATACCCATAGCCATATCTACTGAAATCATCAGTAAATGTAATGAAGTATTGAAAACCACCTCTAGCTTGTGTCGACACAGATCCGCATAGAGCACTATGTATAAGACCTAACAAGTCCGAAGCCCTTTTACCTTTACCGGTAAAAGAATCCTTCGTCATCTTGCCTAACAAACATGACTCACATGTCTCAAATGATTCAAAATCAAATGAGTCTAAAAGTCCATCTTTATGGATTTTAGATATACGAGTCTCGTTTATATGGCCCAATCGACAATGCCAAAGATAGGTTTCATTAGAATCATTCATTCTAACCTTCTTCGTATTAACGTTATAGATTGCGGTTTCAAGGTTTAAAACATACAAACCATTGCTTGAATACGCACCACCATAACAAACATCATTGAAATAAATAGAACAACAATTGTTCTTTATTACAAATGAAAAGCCTTTCTTGTCAAGATAAGACACAGAAATCAAATTCCTGCTTATGGTCGGTACATAATAACAATCGTCTAGTTCTAAAACCAAACCACTCGATAAGGTAAGATAGTAAGTTCCTACGGCTAATGCAGCAACTCTTGCTCCATTTCCTACACGCAGGTCTATCTCATCCTTTGCTAATCTCCTACTCTTTCTCAGTTCCTTCACATTTACACAAATGTAAGAACCACATCTGGTATCTAATACCCATGATGCTGAGAAAGAGATATTAGCTTCTATAACGAAAATACCTGAAGCGGAAGTCTTACTTCCCTTATGCTTCTTTACCTCTTCAAGGTAAATAGGGCAGTTACGTTTCCAATGACCGGACTTTCTTGCAATGGAAGCATTAACCCTCCTTTGCAACACCACCTTTGGGTTTCAGCTCTTGTGAAGAAGATGCACCAAACTTTTTGGCAAATTTCTTCACCTTGCCCCTACCCTTTCCCTTGCTAGGATTTGTTTGCCTTCATCTGTTGCTCAGCTGTTCCTAACATGTTGAGCAACTCAGACAAGGATTTGTGAAGAAGAATGACATTGAAGTTTATGACAAACTGGCTGTAACTATCCGGTAATGATTGCAGGACTAGATCAACAGCCAACTCCTTCTGCAAAGGAAAACCAAGGCCCTCAAGGCTCTCAATGTATCCAATCATTTTGAGCACATGAGGTCTTACGGGTGATGACTCAGCCATCCTGCATTGGTACAATGCCTTAGAGGTCTCATACCTCTCAGGTGTTCGATCACATCGAACGCCCCCAATTACTCATTTGCTTCTGAAGCTCAGAGTCCATGGTTATAAGCATAAGGCATGATGCATCCAATGCATCATCAAGATGCTTCTTGTAAGCATCCCTTCCTGCCCTAGAAGCACTAGACGCCGGTTTATTTGGAACAGGCCCTTCGAGGACATACAATTTATTTTTCTTGATTGAGGACTATCCTCAAATTACGATACCATTTTAGGAAGTAATTCCCATTCAGTTTTTCCTTCTAAAGGACCGATCGCAGTGATATTGTGATAGTGTTTTGTGCCATGGAAATTCTACAACAATGATCTACTCACACATATAAGAGTCATGCATACAAAATCATTTAACAAGGAATTCTATTCAATGATACTCCTACTATATAAATCAAGACAATCATATAAGTAGGCCAAGATCCATATTTCACTACAATATAAGTCAGCTTTGGCTGATCGCCTGCATCATAGCTATTTAGGTAGACAACTCTTGTCAATTACATCTCATGTAACTCTTGGATAGTTGAGCGAACAACACTTGTTCTTGTCTATCTCATAGACATTACTCAACTCCTTGCCTCTAAGTCCTTAATCCTATTAAGATGACCTAGTTAAGTCCAAACCCACAATAAGCAGTTCAGATATTACAATTATCCAGTCACACCTTGCTAGGATAAACATTGGCACCTTGCTTTGGCAAAACCTACCAAGTGTTGATCTAAGCAATGATGAGTGCTTATCATGGAAGGCAACTAAGAACTTAATATTTTCATCAACATATTATTCCAATACATTACATGCATGTTCTTGATGAATCATATATTGATGTTTGTAAATTTGGAAACCAAAGATACATGTAAACATCGATGCCCATAAGTGAACATCGATGTCTTTGAGAATCTGATTCTCCCAACACCTTGGTAATGCACAAGGACATCGATGTCCATTGCTGAACATCGATGTCCATTGGCCTCGGGTACTCTAGGACATCGATGTCCTGTCATGAACATCGATGTCATTTGGCCTCTGGAACACAAGGACATCGATGTCCTGTCATGAACATCGATGTCCTTGAGGCTCTGGAAGTCCAAACTATTTGGCAGAGCTCAAGAACATCGATGTTCAACTCTTGGACATCGATGTTGGAAAGTTCCAACGGTTCATTGGCCTCTGAAACTCATGAACATCGATGTTCAACTCTTGGACATCGATGTTGGCAAGTTTCGAAAGTTCATTGGCCTCTAGAACTCAAGAACATCGATGTTCAACTCTTGGACATCGATGTTGGAATGTTCCGAAGGTCCAAAAACTTGGCAGTAGTTTTAAACATCGATGTCTAACCTTTAAACATCGATGTTTGAGACTCTGGAACACAAGGACATCGATTTCCTGTCATGAACAACGATGTCCATTGGTCTCTGGAATCTCAAACCAAGCTCACAGTGCTCTTGAACATCGATGTTAAATCTTGAACATCGATGTTCGTGGGATCCTGCCAAGGCCAACCTTCATGGAACATCGATGTTATGACGCATAACATCGATGTCCAGTAGGCTCGGCCAAGGCTAATTTCATGTGGACATCGATGTCCATCTAATGAACATCGATGTCCTGGCCCTGCTACACATGAACGACAATCATTCCATACGAAAACCGACGGTCGATTTTCGTTTTGTCGAACTCTTTCGACTTACTGCCAATTATTCCTTGATTGATATCACATACCAATCAAGTTCTTGTTGTCAAAACACTTTTGACACAAACCAACATCAACATATACATAATGAACTCAACATATAATGATCATGCTACATCACATATAACACATCATATATATTTGCATGAACATATCAACATATGCACATAAATTCGGTTTAGAGCTTCACAAGAGGCTCCGCTACCACTGTAAGTATCCGGGCATGCAAACTTGACAATCAAGTGCAGCGGAAAGACCCGAAAACTTTGGAGGATCCAAGTGAAGCAACCAAACCGAACAACAAAATCGTTCATACCAGAAACGGTTAGGATCTTTCACCTAACTGAAGAACCGAATCAGCAAGAGCCGGAAGAATATCCTGCTCCTCTATGGTATCCACACGAACCGTCAATCACAGGCCGGAATCGTCTCACGATCTCCAACCCCCGAGCACTCCCGAACCGTGGTGCTAGCTACGGATTTCCGGGAGCTTAATCTTGTGGTTTTGTGTTCTTCTTTCTTTCTCAAAGAAAGGAAGTGTTTGTGTGTGTTCTTGCTGGTCTGAAAAACACTCTCAAGGCTCTCCAAAACTAGAATGCAATCAGCCAAAAACCCAAAGCATAATCTAATTATGCCACTCAATTAGTGCTTATGGTAATGGCCAACTTAATGGCCCATCATGATTAAGATACCCATTATCTTGTCTACCACTAAGCACTAATGGGATTGCACATCACAAGCAATCAAGTTTGGCTCAATAATTCTGACAATTATTGAATTAAACCAGCCCAAAACGACCCTAGTCCAACCACGGTCCAACCATGGTCCAACCACACCTGGTCGAACCATAGTCCAACCACGGTTCAACCACCTGCTCGAATCAACGATTCTAAGTGTGTGACCCTGTAGGCACTTGTAACGTCCGGTAATAATTGTAAAATCTCATTTTACAATTATAAGCAAAGAGCAGCGTCTAGCAACACATCATTGCTACTCGAACGACAAGATTAGTACTGATTCATATGCCTCGCAAACATGTCATCGTCCCTTCGTCCCATTATCAAGATTAAACATGAGACATGGAATATGTCAATCTCGCTTATGTTCAATCTCGGTTTCTTGATCCTGGAGTTAACCGCGTAAAACGGATACCTATGATATCACCATATCATAATCCGAGCATGGCCATGCATTTCCGGTTCAACTCTATCAAGAAACCATCCGATAATATACCCGTTATATGGGTTGAACGAATCCCCTCTGGATCATACAAAACCCACTACACATTTATCATATACCCAATGATTACCCTTAAGTCCACCCAGTTACGGATGACTAGGAATAATATCAAAGTATACGACACATATGTTGGGAACCTTGATGATCTCAGGTCTAAAGACAATACATATAAGAACCACTAATGACAATCATATAACGTTCTATGTAGGGTTCTTATGTGGGTCGGTCCAGTCCACAAGTTCTCTAACTTGTACCCGTATGTAGAATTCATATCTCATATAATTCTCAACATACGCTAGTCTTAATTTATTATTACAACCCATCCATAATAATAATCGACTAGGGACATTTAAGAATATAAAATATTTTAGGGTTATAAATATGTACAAGCGTTTATCTCATAAACGATATTTATTGGGATAACCTTAATGAGTATACATGACTACAAACATCCATTGATTGGCTTTTGGGCATATTACTAACACAGAGGACCAAGCTTGACAGGCGTAGCTTCTCCTCCCGGATCAAGCAACATTCTTCTAGAATTATTTAGTCCCTCCATAAAGAATAACTCAGAGGCATGCGTAACAAGTAATTTATGTTGATGATAATCAATAAAACGTGCATTTAAATTACTCATCATGTTATCCAATTTAGGCATTAAAGTGATAAGAAAGGAACTTAAAACCTGATGTTCCCTATTGATTGTAATCGGCACCCCACGTATAGATCCATCTTCCCCTAGGGCTGCCAATCCTTTAGAACAAACATCCCTAGGAACCTGCAAAAGAAACACATCACATCTAGAAATACAAGGGTTAAGATTAGTTTTAAACCAAGCTTCCTTGTACAAAAATACAAACAAACTCTTTTTCCTTTCATATTCAACCCTCACTTCTCTCTCATTTGAGCCTTTTAACACAATTTCTTCAGAGGCTTCTTTTCTCTCCTTTCTTCTCTCACTCTCGGCTTCTCTTCTCTCCTTTCTTCTCTCACTCTCGGCTTCTCTCTCTTTTTGCATACTCAATTTTGGCTCTCCTTTTGCACGGTTCTCATCCTTCCTCTCATCCTTTCCTTTTGCAAGACTCTCTGCTTTTCTCCCTTCCTTACCGTTTGCAAGGCTCTCAGCCTTCCTCTCTTTTTCACTAGTGTTACAAGATTCAGCCTCTTTCTCCTTTTGCCATGCCTCTACTTGACTTTTAACATGCAATTGATCCCCATCAACTTCCTTCGGAGGCAAGGGTGCAAGTAAAACTCTCCTTTCTCTCATGGTAAAAGAATACCTATTCTTGAACCCATCATGCACAACTCTTCTATCATATTGCCATGGTCTCCCAAGCAATATATGGCATGTATCCATAGGCACAACATCACACAACACTTGGTCAAAATAGCGGCCAATAGAAAACGAAACAAGGACTTGTTTGGTTACCTCAATTTCTCCCATGTCATTCGTCCTTTGTAGCCGATAGGGTCTAGGATGCTCTAAACACTTCAATCCTAAACTTTCCACCATATATGTGCTCACCATGTTAGTGTCGCTTTCCCCGTCAATTTTAATACTCATAGCCTTCTCATTTACCAAGCATCTTGTATAGAAAATTTTATCCCTTTGTCCAACACCATCTTCCTTGACTTGAGCATTCAGCTCACGCCTAGTGTCTGGAAATTCTTCCTTAGGTATTTTTTCATAGTAAAAATGCACAGGATTCGGGTTCCTAGCCTTCTGCATCCTCATTGCACTATTAGTTGAAGTCTCTCTATGCCTATCATCATTATAATACTCTTCAATACTCTTAGAATCTTGGCGCAATATCTGGTGCTTTCGATGCAGCTCCCTATGGTAATAGGTAGGAACAAATCTCTTCCTCATAATTTTTTTCATCTCAGTCCAAGTGTCGATAGGTTCCTCATAATTGTACCTCCTGTCCAACATAAGGTTGCGCCACCAAGCCAAAGCATAGTCGGTAAACTCTTCAACAGCCAATTTTACCTTCTTTGCCTCAGTGTAGTTGTGGCAATCAAATATCTTCTCCACTCTTTTCTCCCATTTCAAATAAGCTTCTGGATCATTTTTGCCTTGAAAAGAGGAAATCTTCATCTTGATGTCTCCCGTATACCTATCTGTTTGATCAACATATCGACATCCATAGGCTCCTCGATCGTATCTCGAATATTCCATGATGTTAACCTGCAAGAAAGTGTTAGTAGAAAATAATTCCTCACCACACCCTCACGTGTTTACACTCTTTTTGTGTTATCTCGTATTTACACTCAATGGCAATAGATGTATCACTCGCCTTTTTCCTCTCTTGAATACTCACTGTGTTTATTCTTTGAGATCATTAACACTTAATTAAATAATAAACAACCTGCAACACTTCAAAAAAGAATCAAGGAAATCCTAGCAAGAATAGTGAGATTACAAGTTCTAGAGGAAAAATAAACTCTAAGAAAGAAAGATAGTCACACACAAAGGACAAGAAAATTTTATGTGAAGATTCTTGTAGTAATTGAAAAATAAGAGACAAAGATTGCTCAATTAGAAAAGCTGAAAAGAAAATACAACAAATAAGCAGAAATAAAGAAATCTTCCCAAACTAGATAACAACCCACGGAAAGTATCTAATTTTTTTTTCTGCAATCAATGATCTCCTTACCGAAATCTCAAACCTTCAACTTTTCTTTTTAGAATTGAATTTCAAGTGTCGACTACTGCAACCAACCAAAAAAAACACCACCACAATTAATTTGGTGACCAGGTATCAACAACACACAATCACTAGTTGCAATTCCTTTTATTAAAAAAAAAAAAGCTTGTTGGTCGATAACTTCAATGCTATAATTCCCAAAAATTTAAATAACAATTTCGATTACAGCCACCTTGCTTTTACAAAGGACTAATGCTTTTTTTTTTAATTTTTATTTTGTGAACAGTAACACAATAGGATTTGGGAAAGCAACAAACCAAAAAAGCTACAACCGAATAGCAATCGACCAACACTTTCTTCTTTTTTTTTTTTTTATTTCGGCAAGCAACAAGAAAAAAAAACTAAATTACATAAAATAAAGGGATACGTAGTTGAAATTGATACCTAGGCTTCGCTACCAAGATGATACGGCAACACTACCAGAACAAAGCTAGATAGCACCTCCTTATCAATCGAGTCACCAAGATCAGAAATCAATTCAACCAAAGAGAGTTTAGTGATTACCTCTATCACCTCAAAACACAACAAAGGCGTTAGGCAACAATAGAGTAATAAACAAAAGGAATCTTGTAAACGCCACAAGCAATTTAATTACTTGATAAGTAAACACAATCCCTAAAATAAACAAGAGAGAAATCCATCTAACTTGCAAAACAAGGTTTAAGAGAACCTCCAACTTTATTAGCAAAATAGCTATTAATAAACAATATACATCATTCGCTTGAAATATGAACCCCAAAATTCTTATTATACTAGTCTAATACTAAACCCTAATGGATTTGGATTGAAATATGAACCCCAAAGTTCTTATTTATACTAGTCTAATACTAAACCCTAATGTATTTGGACTTTGTAATAATAGAAAATAAAAATAAAATATCTCTAGCCCATGCATGGCTAAATCGGGCAGAAGAGTAATGATGATTCACCGACTTAGCCCACATGCTTTAAATCCCTAGACAATACTTATAGCTTGTGAAACTAATACCCAAAATTCCTTCCCAAAGTGGGCTGACAATTACTTTTTCCGACCTAATAAAAGTAATGATCCTAACCAAAAGAAACTAATGGCTAGCCTACAAATTGATGATCAGCCCACCAATTTAATAACGATCAACCCACCAATTAATACTATTAAATAATGATCAGCCCACCAATTAATTCTAATTAAATAATGGGCTATGTCCATTATAATTAAATAATTAAAAGACCAAATTCGGCAGCCCATTTAATTAATTAAATGGCCAATGGGCGGCTTGCCCAATTGCAAAGTGTTAGCCCTTGTCTTGAAACTCCTCCAATGTGAGCACATATGTAGGCGTCTCCAGAAGCTCCTCTCCAAACTTGATCTCCTTCTCTTTTTGAATTTTTTTTTGTGAGTACGAATCCTTGATCTGACTCTGAAAGTGAGCTTGCCAACTCCGTACTTGTCGCCATTGCTTCCTTCACGGTTGCCTTGGCGTGCATCATTCATCCAGTCTCTATGCCTTGCTTCATTTGCATCAGTTAGTTTGGAGTAGTTTAATCGAAACTAAGTCGTTTTGTGGAGTTAAAGAAAAAAAAACAAACAAGGGCAGCTTGAGGCGTTGACTAGGGTGTGTTTTGACTACAGCCAGTTGAACAAGCATTCTTTGTTGGTGTTGATCTCTCGTTCGATTAGTTGTAGGGTACATCTGTGTTATCGAAGTTTGTCTTGCGATCCAGTTACGGTCAGGTCAGGATTGTAGAGTAGGATATATAAAAGACGGTGTTCCACACTCGGTATGGACACTATGAGTTGGTTTCTCCATTCAGGTAGATAAGTGGTCCTGTAGTTTCATCTTGTGTGATGCATGGGGTGTTCCATGAATTCGTAAACCGGTTTATAGTCATTGTTGTTGTTGATAATATTTTGGCCTACTCGAGGAGTAAGGCCCAGGTTGAAGAGCATTTAAGCCAGGTTATGCAAGAGCTATTAGGATGACAGTTGTACGCCAAGCTCAGCAAATATGTGAAACGACCGCATCCCAGAAACAATTGTACGAAACATAAATAAATATAAAATGACCAAAACAGCCTTGTGTCCAGGGATGCCATAACTCTGTGTAAAACATCATCACAAAATCTAAAATAAAAATATCCAACACAAGTAAAATCGGGATGTAAAATATCCAAAGTGTAATCAGGCTCAACCAGCCAGAATAACCACCGGCAAATCGACCGGATCAATAATGACCAAATCCAAAGTAAAACAAAACAACATCCCGAAAGTAATTAAGCAGCGGAAAATGATTAACGTCAACGACAAGTGTAAAGATATGCAGTGTCAAACTATGGATCCGTCAGAAAAAAATACGCCTACCTGCTGAGAAGGAAAGTCTGAAACTCGATGTGGAGGTAAACCGTCAAGCAAGCTACTAAGGATCTGTAAAACCACGGTGGCGATTTATATGAGTCACCTACTCAATGTACAAGATAAGACAAATATACAAGTAGACGAAGACAGGCTCGTAGGGTGAGTAAGTCCACGAGCCCAAGTATACACATACGATCAACATGTGTCAAATACAAAACGTACAAGTGTTAGGTGAGTTATCTGGTTATTACATTCTTATCATTATTAAGGGCCCTCTACTTTGTGCATCGGGTGCGGTAGCGACTGGCCAGCTCCCCAGGGCATATGCCCAAGTAAAATCATATATACAGTATAAATATCAACACACCGGAATGAGTAAGTTCCGACAAAGAAAACCACTAACAAACAAGTGGCCGACAACTCTAGAAGGAGTGCTCTCCTCAAAGGAATTATAATACAAAATCTTGGGGCACACCCGTCAGTCCCCAAGTCGTCAGCTCTTTGAGGGGTGCTCTCACCAAAGGAAATAGATAATAATAAATAACCAAGGGGTACACCAGAAAAATCCCCAAGACGCCAGCTCTGCAAGGGGTACTCTCACTAATATACTAATCGAGGGGCGTACCCATCAATACCCTCGTCGCCGTCTTTGTGAGTACTTCTCACTATCAAACAAGACCCGAGGGGTACCCTCTCTCCCTCTCGGTGCTACCGGCCAACAGCCCCGAAGTAGAACATATATTATTCAGAATCATTTATTATTAGTTATGCCTTAAGTGGAAATGATTCTCATAATGTGTATATAGGTGGTGTACCACTAAAGATAGTCTCTAAACCGAGCTTAAACCTCACATAACTACATGATATTGGCAAGACAACACTCAGATCATAGGCATGGCATATCAGCTCATAAGATGATATGACAACACACCTAGCTGTAAGTAACCGGGTATGCAAACAAAGAGACAGTATGCACAGCGGAAAAACCCAGAACTAATGGAGGATCCATGTGAAATGGGGTAAACTGAATAACAAGATTTTCGTACCTAGTTTGGTTGAGATCTTTCACTCAACTGATGATCCGAATCAGCAAGAACCGGACAAAAATCTGACTCCTCTACGGTATCCACACAAACTGTCGATGACCGCTAGCAACCGTCTCACGATCACTAACCCGAGCAGTCCCGAACCGCAGTGCTAGCTGCAGAATTTCCGAGAGCTAGAGACTAGTGTTTGATGTGTTTTTCGTGTTGAGCTTGGTGTGTTAATCTCATTCACACACCACTTTCATGTATATCACATATACATATATCAATGTTCGTTAGTGTAGAAAATGGCCAACCCAATCATACATATATATCTTATCACATATCAATATGCATGATTGTGTTTCCATTACCTATACTTTAGTCACAATCATCAACATGATCATGTCTCCACTAACTCAATCATGTATATCAACATATATATAAAACAACACATCCTTTCATGCCTTTTGGACAACAATTCAGGTTCAATAATTCTGGTAACTATTGAACCGAACAACCTAAACGACCCGGTCCAACCATGGTCTAACCACTAGCTTAATAACCTGGTCGAACCATGGTCCAATCATGGTCTAACCACTGGCTCGAATCAAAAGTTCTGAGTGTGTGACCCTGTAGGCACTAATCACGTTGGCAATAATTATAAACTCTCATTTATAATTATAAACAATGAGCGGTGTCTAGCAACACATCATTGCTACCCAAGTGCCCAGATCAGTACTGATTCATTATGCCTCAGAAAAATGTCATTATCCTTTCGTCACATTATCAAGATCAAACACGAGACATGAAATATGTCATTCTCGTATATATTTAATCTAAGTTTTCTTGATCCCCGAGTTAACTGTGTAACACAGATACAATTGATATCCCCATATCTCTTGATCTGAGCATGGCCATGCATTTACAGTTCAACTCTATCAAGAGGCCCAACTGATAATATACCCGTTATAATGGTTGACGAATTCCATCTTGATCATACAAAACCCACTACACATTATATCATGTACCCAACAATTACTCTAAGGTTTACTCAGTTGCGGGTAACTAAGAGTAATGTCAAAGTACACGAAACATATGTTGGGAACCTTGATGATCTCAGGTCTAAGGATAGTACATATAAGAGCCACTAATGACAACATATATAACAGTCCATGTAGTGTTCTTATGTCGGGTCAGTCTAGTCCTCAGGTTCTCTAACTTGTACCCGTATATAGAATTCATATCTCATACAATTCTCAACATACGCTAGTCTTAATTTATTATTACAACCCATCCATAATAATAATCGACTAGGGACATTTCAAGAATATAAAAATATTCTTAGGTTATAAATATGTGCAAGCATTTATCACTGATAAATATATTTATTAGAATAAAACCTTAATAAATATACATGACTATAAAATATGATCAATGATTGGCTTTTGGGCATTACACTAACACTAGCCGGCCCTAAAAGCACCTTCATATCTAAGATTGTCCCGATCTCAAATCACCACCAATCGTACACACTTTATGCACCGTTGTTCTTCACCTCCTAACAATCCGTGCTAGGCAACAGATGGACGGGATAGCCCCTCCACCTCCTAATCTCTTGATGCTAGACAACAAAGAAACAAAAGCACAAAGGAATATGAATCACAATAGCAAATATCACTACCTACAATTGTTAGCAAAATTCCTAAAATAAAAACAAGCAAAGAGACTCCTCTCTTGATGTGAGATTATTCAAGTTTTTCTGAACTTTTTATTTCTCAAATAATCTGTTTAACAATGAACCCTAAAGACTCTATTTATGGGAGATCACAACACCCCTAGGTCGGCCACCTCCTCACACAAGTCGGCCGCCTCCTCAAAACTTAACCCTAGTTGCTGCCTCTCCTATTACTAGATGGACTAGGATTTTAATTGAGCCCACATAACTTGGACACTAATTAAAAACCTTACAATTAAAAACCCAAATAACTAAAGCCCACATTAATCAACTAATTAATAATGGACTTGACCCAACATAATAAAATAAATAAAACCGATGCCGAAATTATAAAAACATTTAATTATAAAAATTCGGCAAACCCTAATAAGAAAACTATTGATATGTCGACATGGCCCAAGGGTGGCCCAATAAGGTCAATTGTCTCTAGGCCTCTTCTATTCCTTCCCACACAGTGATGCACGTGGGTTTCTTTATAAGCTCTTCTCCCTTCTTGACTACTCGATCTTCTTGCAACTCGAGATTGAGTAATGCTTGAACTTGTCTTTGCAATTGATCTTTGATCTTCTTGGATCGAGCCCGTGTAATTGGACCCGTGGGCAACACCAACTCGCCAGTTGCTCCTTGAGTGTCCGCTTCCTTGTCCGCATCATTCCTCCTTGCTGAAAAGGATTCGTCCTTTAATCTGTACCTGCATTGTCAAAGGAAGTAAGATCAGAAACATTGCGTGTGGTGCTAACACCATACTCACCTGGCAGATCAATCTTGTAAGCATTGTCGCCAATGCGTTCAAGAACTTAAAACGGTCCATCTCCACGTGGATCCAGCTTAGATTTCTGTTGCTTAGGAAACCTCTCCTTCCGAAAGTGTATCCAAACCCAATCGCCAGGCTCAAACCGTACAAGTTTGCGCCCTTGGTTAGCTCTTTGAGCATACTTCTTGTTCTTTGTCTCAATATGCTGTCGTGCTTTCTCATGAATAGACAACACTAACTTTGCTTTTTGCTGCCCATCTGCACTCACAAGCTCATTAACAGGTAAAGACAACAAATCCAAAGGGGTTAGTGGGTTATAACCATAGACAATTTCAAAACGTGAATAACCCGTAGAAGAATGTATGCTCCTATTATAAGAAAACTCGACCAAAGGCAAACATTCTCCCTAAGTTTTCAAATTTTTACCCACAACAGCACGCAACAAAGATCCCAAAGTTCTGTTTACCACTTCAGTCTGTCTATCCGTTTGAGGATGATAAGTCATCGAGAACAACAACTTGGTCCCCAACTTATCCCATAACATGTGCCAGAAGTGACTGAGGAACTTAGAATCCCTGTCTGAAACAATGGTTTTAGGAAGGCCATGCAATCGCACAACATGCCTAAAGAATAAGTCAGCAACATGAGATGCATCATATATTTTATGACAAGCAATAAAATGCGCCATTTTGCTAAACCTGTCAACAACAACAAATACACTATCATGTCCCTGCTTGGTCCTAGGTAACCAATAACAAAGTCCATAGACAAATCAGTCCAAGGGCTATCCGGAACAGGCAGTGGCGTGTACAACCCATGAAGTTGCACTTTCGATTTCGCCTGCCTACATGGAACACAACCTGCACAAACTCGCTCAGCATCTTTCTTCATATATGGCCAATAAAAATGCTCATGCAAGATGTCAAGTGTTTTAGCAACACCAAAATGTCCCATTAAACCTCTATCATGAGACTCCTTAACAAGAGATTCTCTCATTGAACAAGCTGCAATGCAAAGTTTATGTTCTTTAAACAAATATCCTGCATCAATGTAAAACTTACCAAACCCAACATGCTCACAAGCATCATAGATAGAAGCAAAATCATGATTAGATTTATACAGGTCCTTAATATGCTCAAATCCCATCAATTTCGAACTAAGAGAGTAATAAGAGCATACCTTCGTGATAATGCATCGGCTATGACATTATCCTTACCTTGCTTGTATTTCACCACATAGGGAAATGTCTCTATAAACTCGAGCCATTTAGCATGCCTCTTGTTCAGTTTACCTTGGCCCTTTAGATGCTTCAAACTTTCATGATCGGTGTCGATCACGAACTCCTTGGGCCATAGGTAATGCTGCCACGTTTGCAACACTCGCACAAGTGCATACAACTCTTTATCATATGTCGAATAGTTCAGCTGTGCACCCATCAACTTTTCGCTAAAATAAGTGATTGGCCTCCTTTCCTGCAAAAGAACAGCACCTATGCATATACCAGAGGCATCACATTCAACCTCAAAGGTTGAGTTAAAATCAGGCAATTTAAGAATAGGAGCAGTACATAATTTATCCTTCAAAGTATTAAATGCATCCTCTTGCTCCTGTCCCCATTTAAACCCAATTTGATTCTTAACAATCTCATTCAAAGGTGCAACAATTGTGCTAAAATCTTTCACAAACCTTATGTAAAAGCTAGCAAGCCCGTGAAAAGACATTACCTGTGAGACTGTTGTAGGAGTCAGCCACTCCCTTATGGCTTGTACCTTCTCTTGGTCGACTTTGATTCCCCTGGAACTCACAACATAACCAAGAAAAACAACGTTATCCAAGCAGAATGTACACTTCTTTAACTTAGCAAATAGTTTTTCAGTCCTAAGAGCCTCCAATACTAATCTAAGGTGTTCAATATGCTCATGTTCATTGCTGCAATAGATAAGTATGTCATCAAAGTACACAACCACAAATTTTCTTATGAAGGCTCTCAATACATGATTCATCAATCGCATAAATGTGCTAGGCGAATTAGTCAAACCAAACGGCATTACCAACCATTCATACAATCCATATTTAGTTTTGAATGATGTTTTCCACTCATCACCTACTTTCATGCGTATTTGATGGTAACCACTCATGAGATCAATCTTAGTAAATATGCAGGCACCATGTAATTCATCAAGTCGAGGGACAGGATGGCGATACTTAACTGTTATTTTGTTGATTGCGCGACAATCAACACACATACGCCATGTGCCATCCTCCTTTGGCACTAGAATCACTGGTACGGCACATGGACTCAAACTCTCTCGCACCAACCCCTTTGCAAGCAACTCGTCTACTTGCTTTTGAATTTCTTTGGTCTCCTCGGGGTTGGCCCTATATGCTGGCCGATTTGGGATTTTTGCTCCAGGAACAAAATCAATTTGGTGTTCTATGCCCCGAATAGGCGGCAATTCCTTTGGAAGTTCCTCTGGAAACACATCCCGAAAATCCTGCAAAACAGAAACAACAGAACTAGGAATATCGGGATTAAGGTTAGTGTCAGAAAAATAAGCGCCCTTGTACAAGAGCACCAAAATATCCCTCCTTCCCGCACATTCTACTCTAAAATCCCTCACATTTGCATAGAAGTTCTGTTTCTTTTTCCCCTCTTTTTTTTTTCTCTCCTAGTCGATATTGGCTCTCCTTTTCTCTCCCTCAGTGTCGACTTCACTCCTTTGTTTTTCTTTTTGTTTCAGCTCTCCTCTTTCAAGGTTCTCAACCTTTTGCACACCCTTTCTTTTTCCATAGCCCTCGGCTATCCTCTCATGCTCACCATTGTTTTGCAGCTTTGCTGCCTTTTCTTGCTTCATTGCCTCAGCACTCTTTTCCAAGTGCTTCTGATCATAGTACACTTGTTGTGGAGACAATGGAGCTAACACAAATTTCTGCTCACCCATGGAGAAGGAGTACCTAATCTTGTAGCCATCATGCCATACATGCCTGTCATACTGCCATGGTCTACCAAGTAAAATATGACAAGCATGCATAGGAATAACATCACATAGTATCTTGTTAGTATGATTTCCAATAGACATAGTAAGAAGAACTTGTTTCGTCACCTTGATCTCACCCATGTCATTCAACCACTACAGTTTATATGGGTGGGGATGCTTCGACACTGCTAATCCCAATTTCTCCACCATCAAGGTGCTTGCTACATTCGTACAACTCCCACTATCGATGATCACACTGCATGCTTTACCATCGACATGGCATCTGGTGTGGAAGATATTTTCTCTCTGCTCGATCTCATCCTCCTTCAATTGTGCACTAAGAACTCGCCTGGTCACGAGGAGCAAAGGATCAGATGCTGGCGCCTCTTGCACATATCGATCTTCCACCGGAACATCCTCCAGTTCGGGCATGTTAGCACATGATTCGTCCTCCTCATCATCCGAGTATAGCGCTCCTTCCCGAACATAGATCACCTTCTTGTTTGGACATTGGGAAGCAATGTGCCCAATACCCGCACACATAAAGCACTTTACATCTCGACGCTTAGTTATGGAGGAAGAAGTCGACTGACTTGCTTTTGGGGTTGGCTTGTAGTCGGCCAGTCTTGTCTTTTCCTCTCTTGGCTTCTCTTCTCGGGTGTATCTTTGTTGATTCCAATTGGAAGAACTGGATGTGACATAGGGCCCTTGAAAACCCCTGCTGCTATTATATACCTTCAGCTGCCTTACCACATTGATTGCATTCTCGACAACCTCTCCAATGTCTAGATTATGTTGCAGCTCCATGACATTAGCAATCTCCCGGTTCATTCCAGCAAGGAATCGTGCCATGGTTGCTTGGGGTTCCTCCTCTATATTTTCTTGGAGCATCAGTGCTCCATCTCCTTATAATACTCATGAATGCTTCGTGTACCTTGCCTCAAGGTTTGCAGCTTCTGGTGCAAATCGGTATGGTAGTAGCTCCGTACATATCTTCTCCTCATGATGCCTTCCAATTCAGCCCCTGTTTGAAGGGGTCCTTGTCCTGCACGACGCCTGTCCAACAAAAACTTGTTCCACCATTTAAGAGCATAATAAGTAAATTCAAGAGTAGCTAGGTTAATCTTCTTTTCCTCGAAAAAGTGATAACAAATAAAAACCATATCAACTCTTTGCTCCCATTCAATGTAAGCGTCTGCATCTCCTCTTCCCTGAAAAGAAGGTATCTTGATCTTGATGTTATTCATGTTGGAATCGACATTGTTGAGTGGTTCCTATTCCTTGTTCCTTCCATAATGTTGATTCTGATAGCCTCCTCTTCCTCTTGGCATTTTGCCACCTCGTCCATAGCCTTGGTGACGTGGCTGCCACTCTTCCTCTTCCCATACCTCTTCTTCAAACTCGCCTTCCAAATGCCTCTGAGGCTCAGCTTGCTCCCGACGTTTTTGTATCTTGCCCCATGGCTACGGTTCGTCTCGCTGCCTTGGTTCCTCGACTAATGGCGGTTGTTGCTGGTGTTGGCGTGGAGGGGGCTGTTGCTCCTGCCGCCGTGGCGGCTGCTCTCCTTGGACGGCCAAACTTGCAAGTAAGCGTTTTAGCTCCGCCATGTCGTCTCTATGTGTGCGTATGAACTCGGCTAGCTCGTCGGATTTGTCGAGAAATTTGTTGTTGAGACGGACTACCTCATCTCTCAATGCCCTCGATTGTAATGATTCCCCTTGCCCGTCTTGCCGACTGCTCTCCGATTCATAGCTTTTTGGTGACTGCGACATCTTCCAGAAAAATAACCTCGCCCTCTCTTGTGTTTCACTCACTCTCTTGTCCCCTGCTAGGTTTTTATTTGTTAGGATCCAGAAACAAATCACAGATAATAACAAATTGCCACATATTCAATAGAATCAATGAACTTCCTAACAAGGAAACGACAAGCTTCACAAAAAACTAGAGGCAAGATTAACTCAATTCTAGAACTAAAAACACACACAAGAAGAACAATTTGTATGTGTAGAATTTTCGTCAATCGAGCAATATGAAACAATATCACCTAATGCAAGAAATCGGCTATCAACACAACAAACTGAAAGAAAAATTTAAGATTCAATTCGGGTGGGAACTTTTCCCGAATTCCTGCAAAACATTCTGGTTATCAACAAATCAACCGAATTCTTTTCTTCTTTTTTTTATATAATTTGCTGCCGATATAGTAACAACGATGAACAGTACGATGAACAGTACTCGATATTTTTTTTAATATATAATAATTCGGCAGAAAGAAACAATAAACACATAAAAAATTGAAGGATAGTTGATTGATTTCATAACCTGAGCTCCGCTACCAAAATTGGTACGACAACACACCTAGCCGGCCCTAGAAGCACCTTCGTATCTAAGATTGTCCCGATCTCAAATCTCCACCAATCGTGCACACTTTATGCACCGTTGTTCTTCACCTCTTAACAATCCGTGCTAGACAACAGAAGGACACGATAGCCCCTCCACCACCTAATCTCTCGGTGCTAGACAACAAAGAAACAGAAGCACAAAGGAATATGAATCACAATAGCAAATATCACTACCTGCAATTGTTAGCAAAATCCTTAAAATAAAAACAAGCAAAGAGACTCCGCTCTTGATGTGAGATTATTCAAGTTTTTCTGAACTTTTTATTTCTCAAATAATCTGTTTAACAATGAACCCTAAAGACTCTATTTATGGGAGATCACAACACCCCTAGGTCGGCCACCTCCTCACACAAGTCGGCCACCTCCTCAAAACTTAACCCTAGTTGCAGCCTCTCCTATTCCTAGATGGACTAGGATTTTAATTGAGCCCACATAACTTGGACACTAATTAAAAACCCAAATAACTAAAGCCCACATTAATCAACTAATTAATAATGGACTTGACCCAACATAATAAAATAAATAAAACCCATGCCGAAATTATAAAAACATTTAATTATAAATATTCGGCAAACCCTAATAAGAAAACTACTGATATGTCAACATGGCCCAAGTTTGGCCCAATGAGGTTGACTGTCTCTAAGCCTCTTCTATTCCTTCCCACATAGTGATGCACGTGGGTTTCTTCATAAGCTCTTCTCCCATCTTGACTACTCGATCTTCTTGCAACTCGAGATTGAGTAATGCTTGAACTTGTCTTTGCAATTGATTTTTGATCTTCTTGGATCGAGCCCGTGTAATTGGACCCGTGAGCAACACCAACTCGCCAACTGCTCCTTGAGTGTCCGCTTCCATGTCCGCATCATAAGGTATCATCATGTCATCATAGCACATAAGTGCAGGCACAACATAGTCAACAACATGCAATACACTTAGTAAGTAGCACTGACTAACCGTACCAACAAGTATTTGCATACAAACATATAAGTCTTATAGAGTCACCTCAATTATGATGGCCTTCTTCCTATCCACCACTAGTCCCTGTCGCTCCTGAGTTATGTCTCGTGCCTATACACATAGACACCATATCTCACAAAAAAGTTCAACAACAAATAAATCATGCATGCTCGTGCAATGCAACCGTGAGTTAAACTCAGTCCCATCTACCCTGTCATCATCTGTTAACATCCACTCCCAAACTATATCTCCATGTCACGGGCCTAGGGTTCACAGGCTTAAAGCCCAACTAAGTCCAAACCCTTAATCCCGGGCTTAAAGCCTATACCACCAATCTGTTACCTAACTCACAACGATCGGGCCTAAAGCCCATGCCATTAAGCCCACTATAAACCTTAGATGTCCTTGGGCTTTGTGTCCATTTATTATAAGTCCATATGTTATAATGGTCATAACATTTTATTATTGGGCCAAGATCCGTTCTTGTCTAACTCTCGTTGAAGGGTTTTACCCAAGCCCGAGTTACCATCCAAGAGGTTCTACCCGCATCGGACAACCATCCACGTGCTACTCACTCACCCCTCTCGGTTTCTACTATACACAATTTAGTACATAACCCAATCCGGAAATATTAGTACATGTCGTGTATAGAAGTTAATCACATTACTATATCCGGAAATTTACCATTAAATGCCAAAAAATATTCTACCTTGCTGGAATCAAGAACCCGTTCGCCGGATTCCGCTCAGCCCTGCCGAAACAGTACCCGAGTACACCGGTACAAGCACTACCACCCAAAGAACGCTTACTACAATCTGTCCAAAACTCAAAAATCAGCCACCAACGTCCAACCCTAAGAACCAGCTCAAGAGATTCCACTAATTGAATCTGAAGAACAAGCACACCGACAAGAACTTACCGGTACTAGAAAGCCTCAAGACAGCACCGGATCCAAGTTTGCACGCACTTTCTCTGCTGAAAGCAACACAACACAGCTGAGCCAGCACCCACGACCTGACCATCATCACCCACAACAACCACACCCGAACACAACCACTAGAGCAAGCATCACCGCCGCCAACAACCGCCAAGATGCCCACCAACACAAACAGACAAGCCACAACCCGATTTTAAAAGAGAGTCCTGAAGAGGGTCAGTAAACTTGACGGATGGGGATATTCAAGAAAACCATAGCTTTATAGAGAGGAAGAACAGTGGAGCACGGTGTACCAAAATGAACCTTGGAGCTGAATTGGTTGCCTTCGTTGGTAGTGGAAAGGATGCATCAAATACGAGGCATTCTGTTCCAAGTGGTTCAACAGTATCATCAACCTCAAATGATGGCCGATGTTCTGTCTCAAATGCTAAACCAAAGTCTCTGGGAAGTTCGAAGAAGCCTTCTGCTGCAGCCAGTAGCTTCTTTGATAGGTAAGAAACTCAGACAGAGATCATCACTGTCACTTAGCGCAAAGCAAGAAGTTTAACATCAGTTTATCAGTTTGATATTCAAGATGATAATATCAATAACTGTTGGATGGCATCTCTTTATTGCTTTGGCGTGTTATCTTGACACCACGATGCAATCATTATTTTTGGTCCAAAGTTTGCAGGGGCTTGTTTTGTTGAGAAAAGCATTTGAGAATTATATTGAAGCTTTGGCTATATAGTGAACTTTTGTTTCTCTTTAGTCCCAAAAATGGTATGGATAAGGTTAAAATACAAAATTTTCCCAAATCATATTCACCCATTGCTAATATGTTTTGATTTACCCGTCAACAGGTTTAGGAAAGTGGGCAATAAAGGTTTTCAGAATGCTGACAGTGCAGTACAGAAGGCAACCACCTCAGACAGAGATTCACGTCCCTTGAGCAAAAAGGAAAGAGGGTCGACGGCTTACCCACGCGAGGCGGCGATGACGGTCTCGACCTCGAGAACTCCATCCAGGAACCCGTCACACGCATCGCGACACTCCAAGAACCACTCCCTGCCACCAGTGACAGCAACGAGGGACTCGATCCAACCCCGAGCCTCACCACACAAGCACACAAACAGAGAATAAAGCCTCCCCTCCTCTGTATGTGTTAGCGGCGACGATAGAGTGAGGGAAGCAAAAGGAAACAGTGGTGACGACAGAAGAGAAGAAAAGAAAAGATGGTGGTGTCGGTGTGTTTGTAGAATAGATAAGAGTGAGGGCGATAGAGAGGTTAGAGGGTGCAGCGGCAGAAGCAAAGAGAGAAAAGAAAAGAGAGAGAAGAAAGGAAGAAAAAGAAAAGAGGGTTAGGGTTTGTTCGGCCCAAGCTCAAAACGACACCGTTTTGCGCTTAGGCACGGTCAACCCGCCCTAGGTCAACCTTTCCCCTTTTTATATATGTTTAAGCTCAAAACGACATAGTTTTACTAAAACTACATAAGAGCCTAATTTCCAACTCTGAAAACCAATTACTTCCGAACGAAAGCCCAACACAGGAAGAATTCTATCTTAAGAGAAATAATTCCAGGAAAAGAAGAAATTTTTTGACCAAAAACATGGAAATATCTCAAGGGTAAAAATGGAATTAAAATTCCAAAAATTTCACAAATTAATTATGAAAAATCGGGGCGAAGCAAGTGCATGATGACCAAAAACTATAAATATACCTGCAATGACCTCTAGAGAATCAGCAGCCTCCTCCCGAGTGATGGTATAAACCCGAGGTGTAGCAGTCTAAGCTGCTCCACCTCTTCCTCCAGATCCATTACCACGACCACGACCTTTGTAACCATTGCCCCTGCACGAGCTCGAAGCTACAGAGCTCTGTACTGTATATTGAGAACCGCCACCAAACTTCTCGGTCCAATTGGGCCTTGAAACACTCGTGTCCCAATTTAACAATAAAATACTTAAACAAAGGAAATTCCCAAAATACCCCTGTTCCCGGGACACAAAAATCAATACCAAAACAATATCCAAAAATCCTCAATAAAAAGAGATGTCATAACAACATAATCAAACCGGCTTAGCAAGCCTCAAATCAAACCCGGCATCCTGCCGAAACATCATCAAAACATAAACCCGGCAATCCGCCGATAAAATAATCCATAATCAAAAGTGACATCTCAAATAAAATTCCATTGCAGCGGAAG